>JAUMHM010098450.1:0-24151 GCA_032362435.1 Melikaiella ostensackeni
ATCATTACTACTACATCCCATTGTGTCAAATTTCTCATAAATTCCCTATCCTTTCTTTCCAAGCCTGCTATATTCCACTAGCATATCCTCCAATCTCCCCTACTTTCGTTTCTCGTCTCTTTTTGTTTCCTACTATTTCTTATTTCCATATGACCTGTTCCTATCCCTCCTAGTTTCCTAACACCTTATTTTTAACTAACTCTTCTCTATCCTCGTCCCAATCCCACCATACACCTTCTATCTGTATTCTTCCATATTTAACCCATGTTCTTCTTCCCTTTTTCCTTTCCTCTTCCGCTATTTTTCTCAACTTATACTGCATATTCCTTTCTGCCCATGTCAAATCATCCTCTATTCTCTTCGGGCTGCCATATAAGACTCTCTTCCTTATCATCACCTCCCTCTTGTGTTCCCATTTCTTTAGGTTAACAAGTACCATTCTCTTCCCTTCTCGCTTTTCCCTTCCTACACTTCGCACTTTCTCTATCTCTACCTTAGCGTCAATCCTTTTCAGCACTTCTCCCACTCCTTCCTTCAACTCCTTCCCCTCTAATCTTAGACCCTTTATCACTATGTTTCTTTTTCTTTCTTCTCTTTCTTTCTTATTCTTTGTTCTATTTTTCTCAATCTTTCCTTCTTCTTATTCCCACTCTCTCCACCATCAAATTCCCGGTTTGAACTTTGTATATTTTTATCCTACCTCCCAACTCCTCTGCCTTTTTATTAGTCTCCTCCTGCTTTTCTAGTCTTTGTCCTAACGTCTGCATCCTTTTCTCTAGCTTTTCCCTGACTTCTTCCCATTTCCTCATTTCATTGCTAAGTTCGGCCATTTCCCGCCTAATTTCTTTCTTTATTTCCTCTCCCCTTCTATCTTGCTTTTCTTTATATATCCCCATTACTTCTATCATTATTTCTCGCGTTTCTTTCAATCTTTCCTCTTTCATCGGATCTTTTGCCTCAGCTCTGTTTCCTTCTGCCCCCTTATCATTCTCATCCTTCTCTACATAACTATGTTTTTCCGGCGGCGATCTCAACATTTTTGGATTTGTCAAGCTTGTCTCTATATCTTCCTTGCCCTCACTGCTCCCCCTCTCCCCTCTCTTCCTTTAAATAAATGCCTCAATAGATCCTACACTGTTTGCTCTAAATCACTCCCCTTTTACCGTTTTCCTATACTTTCCCCTTTCCTTCCTTTCTTTGTTCATCTCTTTCGGTGTACTGAGAACTTCCTTATCTAAATCCCTTTTTTCCTTGCTAGTACTCGCTCCACTAGCCATTAATCCAATTCAAACCCTCCCGCCTTCTATTGTTCCCTGTCTCTATCTATTGTCGCGTCTTTCTGCCTTGCTTTCCTCCCAATCTACCCCGCCCTGCTATCTACTTCACCCTGCAATCTACAACGCCCTGCTATCTACCCCGCCCTGCTATCTACCCTGCCCTGCTATCTACCCTGCCCTGCTATCTATCCCGCCCTGCTACGACCAACCAGGTCATCACTTCCCGTTGCAAACCTCAAACCAACCTAACCTCAACTTTCACACAAATCTGTCTTGATCACCAAAAATATCCTCACCCACTTGTCAATCACTCAATCTCTCAATCAGTCTCTCAAAAACAAACCCTTCCACACACTTCCACAATCCCCTCACCTCAAAATTCGCCACATACCTGTATATCAGATAATCTCAGCCTCAAAAATTCATCGCTACCTCACACTTTCATGCTGAAAACGGAAGTCGGGTTCATTTTTTTTTGTCCTGTCCTCTATTATTCTTTTCTATCGACGGATACGCGAGATCGACCGGTTCCTCGTGGGGAAATACTTCGCATTGTTCTTCTAAGAAAGCAATTCTCTCGGGTCGCTTATCTATTCTATCTCTCTCCAGTCGTCTTTCGGGTTGTCTGTATGTCCTTCTATCCCTATGGTCCCTATACGCCAATTCAGGCAATAAACATTGTTCAGAAGGAGGGGGCGGCTTGTAATTTTCAGCGACACGACAACTTTTCTTTGCGACATTCGCAAAGTTTTCTAAATGCGCAAAATCCCTTATTCGATTCCTTTGAATAGTTAAATGTAACCTCGGGAGGAGGTTTCTATGCGCGTAGCTGATTTCTTCCAATTCCGGCGATCCCGGGAATAACCCTATCAAACATAGTCCGCATGCAGGTTAGATAATCCGAGACAGACTCTCTTTCACCTTGAGTTCTTTGGTGAATGTCTTGTCTCAATTCGAACTGGAAGTCCGAATCTCCGAATCTAACACTAAATGCTTCAGCGAACTCATTGTATGTCTGCCATAACCGTCAGGATCCTCGGAACCAGCTGAGAGTGATTCCTGATAAGAAAAAGGGAATCACTTTCATCAAGTCGGCATCGCAAATGGGCATTAAGTCTCGACCGTCCTGAATTCGTATTAAAAATGCATCCGGATATTACTACCAGCGCCGGAATATTTAATATTCCATTTGCACATGATTTCGTAGGCGCGCGAAGGGTTGGAAGGAGGAGGGTTGCTATAGTCGCGGTGACGGTGGCAGCGAGGGAGAGAGAAGTCTTCACAGACAGACTGTGAACGGCGAGGGAGATACGGGTCCTCGTATCGCAAGTCTAAGAAACGGGAGGGGAAAGATTCTCCATGCGTCGCTTGCGAATAGTGGAAGGGTTACGAATCCTCGAATGTAGCTTGCGAGTGACGTGAGGGATATACATCGTCGTAGGCGGCATGCACACGACGGGAGCGGGGGTCTTCGTATGGGGAGTCCCAGTGATGGGAAGAGAAGGGTGGCCCACGCGTCGAGTGGGGAAAGGGGTGCGAGTCCTTGAAGACAACTTGCGAGCGGCGCGAGTGGCACGCATCGTCCCAGGCTGTGTGTGTACGACGGAGGTAGAGATAAGGGGTTGGTTCACTACAGGGATCTAAATCGTCATGGGGATCGCGTCGAAACTCACTATTTCTGTTTACCAGTCTTCTACAAAGCGTATCGGTTTCATAATGATAAGTAACCCGTCGTGTCTCGTCCTCGTGGCCATCGTAACATTCATTTTCAGCTCGACTACTTTCCCTAGTAATCGCGGCGCGTTTATTCCGTACGTTCCTTTCGCTAACAGGATCACTAGTTGCTTTGAAATACGGAAAGGCTAGGTCAGTTTGCGAGGCTGTATTAACCTTTTCTCTACTTTGTTGTAGAGATGTGTCATCGGGGTTTTCGTCGTGGACAGACTTAACCGAACCCGAATGATTAGAAGGGGTTTCTGCCCCTCCACTAGCTTCTCTGCGGGGAAGGGTAAGGGATGGTTTATAAGGGTCCCTCGTGTCCCCGTTATATTTTACAGCTTTTACTAGTCGTTCAAGCAAGACTGCAAAATTTCCTTCGGTGGAAAGATTACTTTCTCTTAAGTGGCAAATAAGTTCTCCCTTATTCAGATTGTACATCCAGTAGGTTAATTGCTTGTTCTCGTCCATATTTACAACGAGTCCCGAAAAGGTTATTCGTCAATTGGAGATAGAAAGGTACTTAATAATGTTTAGAGAGAGAGAGAGGTGCAATCACAGAATGGAAAGGATAAGAGGCGAGAATACGCAGCGATAATTATCCTCTCTCAAAGCGAAATCGATACAAAATGTAAACACAGGTGTTCAAGTAAATAATCAGAACAAGAAAGATAAGAAGTGAGAATACTCAAGGATACTTACTCTCTTTAAGCACAGTAAGTATGAAATGAAAACACAAGTGTTTATATAAGTAATCTGGAGTGCCTGCTATAAAATTAATCGCCGAGATTTCTATTTATATCTCAAATTTAGGAAAATAAAACCTTTCCTTAGGCACTTCGGAACTTTACGAACAGATATTGTGTACGGATGAAATAAAATATTCTGAAATATTCGGAATCTAAAATTGAGAAATGAGCTTTGTAATTTTTAGAGACCATTTTGTATTTTTGCTACATATAATAATCACAGCCCCGTTGGGAACCAAATTGTGACGCTACTTTTTTCCAATCAATTAGAGAATTTAGTGGTCTCTTCAAGTGGCGCACAATGGACCCTAATCAAACGAAATCGGGCTAAATAAAATAAGCATTCTAAACGATTAACGTAACTTAGTTTTTTGGGCGCCAGTCCTTTCTCGGGACAAAGGTAAATCAATTTAACCAAAGTGAGTGAGAAAAGGTGAAGGTACTAGGAATCTACATTCCAAAAAGGGAGCGGGAACCTCACTGAAAGTCACACGTTTCAGGACAAAAGATCAAAGGGAACCTCACAAACTTAAGTCAAAAAGACGTCTACCTTAATTTAAAACAAGCAATAATCTAGAAAAAAAAGGTAAAAGACGATAAAATATCCACAGATAAGACAACTCAAGTTGAAAATTAATAAAAGTTATGATAACGATACCAGAAAAATAGCAAAAGATAATAGAAGGTAATAAGATACTAAAATATGTAAAAGGCAAACCGAAATTGAGAAGATAAAATTAGGGTCGACAAAACTACTAGTGCAGTCATGAACTAAAATAATGGTAGAGGGGGTGGGTTACTCAGTTACAAAGCTCAGGTTTTAGTAAAAAACAATTAACAACAATTCATTCAGAATTCAACAGAAACTTAACAAAAGGACACATCCCGAAGGTTGAGAGAGAAAACAATAGAATCATATAAAATGCATAAACGAGTGAAACATAGATAAAAGGATTACAGTAACAATACATAAATAATAGTAGGGTACTATTCGCAAAATAGGTAGAAAACTAGGAAGGGATCGCGATTAAAAAATCCCGAGGGGTCGATCATAGAAAATATACGACAACATAATAAAATTAACGATAACAGAAATTTAGAATGTATGATATCAAGAAAATCAATATTGGGACAATAAAATGAAGATTCGTGAAAACAGATAGAAAATTAAGGGAGGGATCGCAGTTGAATAATCCCAAAGAGGTCAACTACAGAAAATATGCGATAACAAAATAGAATTGACAGTAACAGAAATTTAAAACGTACACTGTTAGTAAAATCGATATCAAAAACCGTAGAGAGGGAATAAATTTCACAAGCAAAGGGAGTTTTCGCTTAACAAATAAGTAATGGGGTTCGCAATCCAGAATTATAAAATACAAATATATATAGATAGCAATACAATTAAATACACAAGATATTACAAACAATATGACGATTGAAAGGTGTTCTCGGACGGACAAAAGGAGTTCTCCAAAATAAATGTGAAAAGAGGTCTCAATATTACCAGAGGGCATTTTTACACAAAATATGGGGTCGGAATTCTGCTTTTAATAGAGCATTCGGCACTTCATATTGAGATAAAAGTTTACAGATACATACTAATAATAAAATCCAACAAAAATTCAATAAAATCACAGTTTAAGCAAATATGCAACAATGAATCGTAATGATTTAGCCAAGGTGTTAAAGTAATACGTTAAAAGATGAAATCAAAAAAACATAAAATAGTGGCTTGGCTAAACCATCCAGAAATCAGCGTCCTACCTGAGACGTTAGGGATACCTCGTGTCGACACGTCGAGTTCACAACTAGGAAGCGAGAATAATTAATCGCACGCTGGTCAGTGAGTTAATAGAACTCCAAAGATTACATGATTAGAGGGGAAGGCTGATATGCACGAGACTTATTTCGGTAATTCCCTACGGTCAAGAAAGAGACAGCCGGCGAGGTCCGCTTCTGATTCGTCCATCCTGTCGTCCCGTCTTTTCTTCACTAGTCCTTACCAGCCGCCGTTGAGGGAGAGAGAGATTCCGAACTCCCTCGCACGAGAGGGAGTGAGAGGCAAGAATCGTCCCGTCGTTGCCTCCAGGGCTGGCTGTATTCTGGTGTTGAGGTGGAGAACGAGGAGCCCTTTCTCCTTGCTGTAGATACGGAGAGGACTCTTCGATGCTCCCGATAAAAAGAGAAAAAACAGAAAGGCATCAAAAGCCAAGAAATGCCTGTTCACAACAGAAACATTCATAAAGATGATAGTTTTCAGGCGGAGTTACCTATTCCCTTGTAGAATTTCATAGTAACCGCCTTGGTCGATCCTCACCAGGAACGTGCCTTGGATCTTAGATGACCAAAAGAGAAGCTTTAACTTTAAAATAATATATATATAGAATCGAATTTGTGAGTTGCAGAAAATCTGCAACGTCACAAGGTACAATATAAACCACTAATCATAAGATCCCTGCTTTAGGGGGACAAAAATGAATTCAAAACCTACAATAATATTCTACAGGTTACGTTTTCTAAAAATCGTCAATTTAGGTATTTGAAAAATATCACCAGTAGAATTGCATGTTATCGGAAAAAAGTATCCAACAATTTTTCTTTGGAAAAATAATAATTTTACATGCTTCGAACGTACATTATCTATTTCTTGAACCTTAAGCGAGTTCTGAAAATAAGTTTATCAAAAAAGAAAAAAAGGGATAAGGTTTCAAAAGAGTATAATCTCAGGGTATGAGGCTCCCAAATATAAAAATACTTTAAAGGTTAGGTTTTCTGAAAATTGTAAGTTTAGGCATTTCAAAAATCTTACCAAGTAGAATTTAAATCGGAGAAAATTATCCAACAATTTTTCTTAAAAAAAAAAAACAATTGTACATGCTCTGAACGTGAATTCTTCCTTTCTTAAACCTTGAGCGAGTGCTAGAAATAAGTTTATCGAAAAAAGAAAAAGTTCGGGGTAACTTTTTTCAAAGAGATTTAATCTCCGGGGATAAGCCTTCCAAATATAAAAATACTTTAAAAATAGTACTAAAAATGGTAAATTTAGGTATTTTAAAAATCTCACATCGTAGAATTGTAGCTTATGGAAAAAAATATCACATAATTTTCCTTTAAAAAAAAATAATGATAATTGTACATGTTTTAAACGTCAATTCTATGTTTTCAATCCTTGAGCGGGTTCTAAAATTGAGTTTCGTGAAAAAAGAAGAAATACGTGTATCTTTATTTCCAAGTGGTATGATTTTTCTTAATTTCTTATAATCTGAATTCTCAATCTCAATTTCTTAAAATCAGATGTCTGTTGGTCCAACAAATGCCGCAATTTTATATGTTCAAAAATGCTTATCCCTAAAAATTTATCTGCTTTGAAAATAAATTAATGTGTATTTTTTTCTTTCTTCCATAAAAAATATTTCTGATGTTGCCATAATTAAAAGTGTCTTTAGGTTAGGTTCTAATTGCTTATTTTGAGAAACAAGAAACATGTGTTCATTTATTTGCTAGAAGTAAACATTTGAAGGTGTGGCCCGAGTTAAAAGAAAATATTTAGGTTTTTTATTGTCACCCTAAGGTACGGCTATACGTCGGTGTAATTACGTTGGTAACTCGGTGTGTATCGAAGCCTCAGCAAATTATAATTGCTGGCTCTCGTTACTCCTGCTACACAGTGTGGCTTTTACTCGCTTGGCTCCATAATTACAAAGTTCCAGGAATTACACTAAATAAGAATAATATTTTTCAGGCATAATTACTTGATAAAAAAACCACCCACACTGGGAAGGGGGTACGTAACACTAGATCATTGAAGTAAATGTTTTTTGCGTGCAATGTGAACTGGTTAAGCGGTGAATGCCCTCAATAAAGTGCGGTGACTGAGTGAAACGCTTTTGCCCCTCTACTGTTGCTTCAGGCTTCCACTACGCTAGTAGTCATAGCCGCATAGAAGAAGCAATATGTGCGTAACATATACAGCTACACTCTGTGAGGCAGTGGTACTAGTGAACATGCAATCTATTCGCTCCATCCAATGAAGAGTTTTGGTATTTTCGGTTAGTACAATGTTAATAATCTTCATATACAGAACACATTCTTAGATTCTTTAGTTGTTTGAGTGACGCAGATAGTCAATTGCTGGCGAGATAGCTGGTACAGTCGGCACGTAAAGGCGCAAGCAAAAAATCTTCACTGTTACCGCTTCTAATTTATGAGAAATTTTCAGTTTTCGGAACGGCATTTTCCTCGAATTCACTACATTCAGTTCGGGGGAGCCATAATCAGAAACCATACTAGCAATTTTCAACGTACACGTCTCAAATCAAATGTCCATTTTCATTTGAAAAGGAAAACTTGTATTTCTGTACTTCATGATTTTACTTATTTATATTATACAAGTGCCCTACCATTTTTTATTTCCCGCTCCTTTTCTTCTACTCACGAAGTTTCATTTCTAGATTGGCCGGTTCAAAATAAAAACGAGTGCGCAGAAACCATGCAAGTTGGAAGTTGAACTTGTAAGTAAGAGAAGAAGGAAAGAAAAGGGTTAGGTAAATCTTAGGGTAATTGTGTAATGTTAGTAATGAAATCATGAAGTACAGAAATAGAAGATTTCCTCCTTAAATGAGAATAGACTAACATAATTGGGAATGACTAAATGGATTTGAAATGAATATTTTATGTGGGATGAATGTACTCATTTTCATCACGTGATTAGTGTAAAGCTTCCGTTTTTCTGTTGTTGTACAAGTTTCTCTTCTGTCACGCGTGGTTTCCACGCACCTTTACGAGTATATATATATATATATATATATATATATATATATATATATATGTATGTATGTATATATATGTATGTATGTATTTGATAATTATTTTTTCCATCTACTTTGTTATATAGTATAAACAAATTCTAAAGTAGGTTTAATACAATGAAATTGTTTATTTATGCGGCATAACAAATTGGGTTGAATGGCATAATCAGTTTTTCCGTGAGTTTACAGACTTAAACATATTTAACATTTTTATTCAACATTTTAACTTGAACAAGTTGGTTATTAGTCTACAATGAGCCTTAGTTCATATCTTCTAAGTATAGAATTTGTATTTTACCAGTTTAGTTGCAACGGTTGCAATTCTGAAACGCCTAAATATAAGCAGGGCGGTTTACGCTTGAGTTGGTTGGCCATAATATACAGCAATGAGAGGCGACTGCAAACCTATTAGGACGGGGAGATTACCGCTAGAAGGCGCATGACGCTTCATTTTACTACCAACTACAAGGATAGAGTCTTTAAGAAGGCCAACGAACGAAGAGTCGACAGCAGTGGGTGAGCGGCACATGCCTAACAACCGCTCAGCTGGATCCTCGAGAGGTTTGTCTTCTTTTCCGCGCTGCCGAAAGAAGCCGCTGCACGCCACTATCAAGGAGACCAAGTTATTTTTTCAATTACACGGTGTACGCTATCCGAGCTGCTGTCGTCATTTTCACCTGGGCACGCCATCTCGGCTACAGACACCGAAATTATCTCTTACTTTGAATACGTCACTTCGGCTGTAGGGATTTATTTCGCACTTGTATTTTGGGCTCGTCTCCAAACTTCCATATTTATTTTTATTCTGAGTACGCCACCTTGGCTCTCAACCTTGATTTTATTTGTATTTTGGGCACGCTATTTCGGCTCTAAACTTTGATTTTTTATGTGTATTTTCTGGGTACGCTACGTGAGCTCCAGACATTGAATTTGAGTTGTATTTCTGGACACGTTATCTCGGCTCCATTCTTGATATTTGATTTACATTTTGTACTCACAATTGATTTTAATTTATACTGATTTTCTCCAGTTGAATTCTAGTTCACCATTCAGGCATAGATTCATTTCCCATCCTGGGCAAAGGTCGTACGCTACTTCGTCTGTCTTCTTGCCACCTATGTTCAGCGCACGCTGCCTAAGCTGCCAATTTGAACTTTGTTTTCAGACGTACGCCATTCAGGCTGCCACGATTAAAATTTACCTGTCCTTCGTGTTGCGCGCTATTTGGGCTGCCGTGTGTCCTATCTCTCAGCAAATGAGCTATATTCTTATTATCATAATTATTTTCTTTACACGAAACGAGGTGTTTTGGATTCAGAGACCCGTGAAACTGGCATGAGAATCTAAGGGCTACTCTAGATACATAGTTATGATTTGAAGCCTGCGAATCAACTTTGAATTGTATCAAATATTAATTGTATAAAAAATGCGATAAGTATTCAATTTCGCTAAGTATTAATTGTGTTGAAGCACGACATGCATTTGATCCGCCAAAAATCTCAACGTTATAATTTAAAGGCAAATGAAAAAATTTATAATCATTGAATTCGTCTGATTCAATCTGTACCTGTATATCCTGTGTCATTAATGTTACATTTCTTGAAAGTTAAATTTAAACATACTACTTAACCTCTTACGTACTATTGTTAAATCATATTGATTTTATATGAAGCCAAAATGTCTCGTGTTTAGTGTCTAATGACTTTTACTGTTCACTTTTAATTTCAGCTAGCAACTAAATTGCAAAAGCAAGAAAAATATTTAAAATCTTGGCACTATTAAAAATTATTTCTAAATTTTATTCGCACTCGTGACTTTAATTCCGCGCATGCCTCCGAGGTTCCGGTTTCAAATCCACGCCCGTCATGCCGTAATTCTGAGCTTTATGTCGGCCAGGTATTTGCAATTCGGTTTTCCTTATCGTGCCACGAGGCTTATAAAAAGTTAATTACAGTATTTTTGAATAACAAGTTATTTTAAATCCAGATAGCAGCAGAAGACGTTAAAAATGCTGATAAGGAATATTCCGGTCTCGCTGATCTAGTAATGTGGTCACTACCAGAATCACTCCTGCAACCATTGTTACAGCGGCTACACTTGGAAGGAGCTCAATCACAAAACAAGGAACAATACACGGCCAAACAATTTTTATTCAACAGCGATCCAGCTTTACGAGACGTTGTTGCAAAAGAAGCTTTACAATGGAGAAGAGGCAATATCACTCAAGTAGGTTTGAAGAATATACACAGACTTGCAGGTTTTGTAATTCGAATTGGACAAAATACTTTTAATCATTTTCTCCAGGCTTATGCGTTATTTGCTTCCTAAAATTTAGACATATGTCAAGTTGAATACCAATTTAAAAAGACTGTATTAGTACTTTCACAATATTTAACATATTGTCTTCTAACTCAAGGATGAACTCCCTCACTTATGCGTTCCGAGAAAATATTAAAGAAACACGAATCGATCAAAAACGGGCATTCCAGGTGAAAACATCCACGTGATTACTAGGGCGGAGTGAAAATTTGAGGATTAGTCGAATCATTGGAGTCAAGGAGAAAAAGATTGTAGATTGGCAACTGCTGACAACGCAGCTTAATTAAATTTATTTTGCAAAAACCGTTTAGAATATTCGATTATACTTAGAAAATAATTAACAAGGACTTTCATTTTTACAATTTCGGGGTCGGGGACAAGGCTGCACGTGAAAGTTTAGTTTCGAAAATGGACATTCTCTCGAAAAAGGATTCTTGGTTAATGTTGGAGGAACTCAAATATATTGCAAGTTCATAATGACGTTAATGCATTAATGATTAATTATGTTGCGAATTGGGGTTTTATTTACCAAAAAGAACTGTTTTATTGTGAATTATAATTTGGAAAATATTTTGATACGAAGGATGGAATTATGTAGTTAGTTAAAAATTAAAATCAAAAACGGAATAATAAGTAATTAAAAGAACAGAAAGCGTCCCGTATTCAGTGTGTGACTACATAATATCTGGATAGCATTTTAAGGTGAGCGTCCAAAAGTTCGCTCACGAACTGAGAATCGCCCGTGACACATGGAACCAGTCAAAGCTGCTGACCATCAAGCAACACATAGTTCACAAAATACGGGTGCTATCTGACGCAAGAAGGAGAATACAGAAGAGGGAAGGATGGGTCAGGGAGAATCAACAGTTTATCGCTGACTTATCACGCCTCTTCAGCGTGGCTGCTGCTTCTGTCAAAAAACCACCCAATTCCGAAGATGTAGAGAATTCTCGAAAGAGATTTACGAAGACACTAAGGGCATTATCAGTTTCAAGCAGTTGTGCGACAATCTCATAAAGCCCGCGAAGGAATAACCAACAATTACTGCCGAAGAGGTGAAGAAAGTACTGAGGGGCACAAAGAACTCATCCGCAGTCGAATCAGATGTTATCAAGAACTGCCTGCGGATGAAGCTTACTTCTACACACCAACAGCTGGCCTGGACCTTCACCTCATATTTAAAGTCGGATACGCCCATTCCGCAGTGGCTGGTGATAGGACGCACGATACTCCTACCGAAGAAAGGCGACTTGTCCAACCGAAGGAACTACAGGCCAATAACTTGTCTGAACACGCTGTATAAGATCTTTACAGTTATCCTGAACGACAGGATTGTTCGGACAATTGAAACTGTTGGAAAAGAGATATACGAAGAACATGGAACGAAATGAAGCTAAGCAGGCCGTCGAGAAAACCTGCTAATCAACAGAAGTATCTGCAAAGACGCTGTAGCCTACAATCGCACTCCGGCCTGGATTGATTACCAGATAGTTTTTGATTCAACCTCCCATACACTTATCATCTGTCCATTAATGAGTTTGAAGGTTCATTCACACATAGCGGGATGCATAGAGAGTTCAATGCCTCTTTGGAAAACCAAATTTAGTGTTTCATCTGGGAAACATCTTGTGACAACTAGCAGCTTCATCTTCCAGGGGGGCGTCTTTCAGGGTGACACCATGAGCCCTTTTCTCTTTTGCATCACACCTTCGCCACTACCTCTTGAACGACGCATTTCTCATGGGTACCTCTGCGGCTTATCCAATAGTCGTGAGCATATAGTCACTCATATATTTTAAATTAATGACTTGAAGATCTATGCTTCTGGAATACAACATCTCAAGAACACTCTGAAGATCTTGGGGGGCTACGCACGAAAAATTGGTATGAACTTTGGATTCGAGAAGTGGGCCAAGATTTATTCGAAGCGAGAACGATTTGTTAGCGTTCGCGTCGACCCTGAGCTCAGAAAGCTTCAGAAGTGAGGATGGTACATTAATCCATCTAGATTTCTCACTTCTACAAGCCCGGGTGAAGAAAGCAGAGGTTGACAACTTCCTCGAACAGTTCCACGACAAGAGAGTGCACAGGAACTTTCACAAAAATGTAAGTGATCAGTCCTTGTCGATAAAGCTAACGTTTTATTTCCTTAAAATATCCGGACTCAATTTAGGCACAAAAGGTTTCATTTTCGCATGTCAGCATGGTGTCATTTTTGTCTTGGTATACTATAGCCGCAAGTTACGTCGAAAAGTTTCTTGCGATAGATGCAGAGCGTGTAATGCAGCTCCAGAATAAGGTCTCGATATCTCTCCCCCTTTTCCTTTTTTCGTGAACCGAAAGTTCCAGTAAATTTCGCACAACTTGTTTTTGACAATTCACTCTATCTCTCTGGGAGCGTTCGGTAGGGCAGAGTCGCAGTTAACACCATAAAGGCGAAAAAGATGGTCACAAAGCACCCTTCGGGCCGCATTGTATCTGTGGAGATACGTCGTACCCGCGTGAGTAGGACACCCGAACAGTATGTGCCGTAGGTGCTCAGAATGTGCATGACATGACAATGTGCCTGAATGAAGTCCGAATGATTCAAGGAAAGCCAACGTTAAATCCATCCACGAGGACTGATGTTTTACATTTCTGTGAAAGTTTACATGCATTTCCTTGTTGTGGAGCTGTTCGAGAATTTTTTTACCTATACTTGCTTTACTTAAGCTTTTAGAAGTGAATAATTGAGATGAAGTAATGCGCTTTCCTCAATTCTGATGTCAAAATCCAGGCCAAGGATCTCGGCCGCCTGCTCCGCGGCTTTGTAGAGGAACGCTCCTTTGCCAATCGTCCCGACATTCTTGACCATTGTCAGGAGAGGATCTCTTCCATTTGTCACGATATGACTTGTACCCAAGACGATTCGGTCATGAAGACACTGGATATTTAGCAGTTCGCGCTCGCCCTTACGGCGTGAGATGTATAAGCAAGGGAGGGACGAGTTGATATGCAAGCTCTTCTGCATATTCATGATACCACGTGCGGCGATATCTAAGGCCGTGAGTTCGTGCTTCGTCCACGGGCCCACCTCGAATAAATAGAGTAGAAACGGGACGGCAAGCATGTTAGTTGCAGATATCTTGTTCAACGCCGACAGATTGGAATACCAAGTCTGTCGAAGGAGACGCTTGTATCTGCTTCAGAGAGCCTCCTTCGCTGAGTTTATATCCCGAATTCGGCTCTCTGGTATGCATAGGTAGGTCTCTCGCCTCAAATAAATCTTGGCACACTTGTCCAATCCAAAGTTCATACCAATTTCCCGTGGGTACCCCTCGACGATCTTTAGAGCATCTTTGACATGCTGCGTCCAAGAAGTATTGATCGTCAAGTCAACCATATGAAATATATGAGTGACCTTATGCTCACGATTATTAGATCAGCCGCAGAGGTACCCATGAGAAATGTGTAGCACAAGTGATAGTGGCAAAGGTGTGATGCGAAAGAGAAGAGGGCTCATGGTGTCAGCCTGAAAGACGCTCCTCTGGAAGGTGACGCTGCTGGTTGTCACTCTATGTGTAGATACACCTTCAAGCTTTCCAACAGTCTTCTGCCTTGACGGTAATACACTCAATGTTTTCAAATTCGCTAAATTTTCGCGAAACGCACTTGTCTAATCCAAAGTTGATACCAATTTCTCGTTGTACCCTTCGATGATGTTTAGAGCACCCTTAGGGAGCTATGTCCCAGAAGCATAGATATTCAAGTCATCCATATAAGGTATATGAGTAACCTTATGCTTACGATTATTAGATCCACCGCAGACCCGGGGACCAAGACTAATAAAAATTGGGAATGGCAATGCGGCCCTTTTCACCCAATGTTCACTTACAGCTGATCTGTGGTCGAGATAAGTGCCTCTCTCACTTAAAATTATCGGTTTTTTTTCCTATTAGAGTCGCAACGATTAATCAATAATTAACCGTCACTCGTACTGATCAGGTTGTTCGGTTCGGTCAGTCCCGGTTCGCAAGTTCGCGCTTTCTTTCACTTGCATTTCATTTGCTGAATTGAATTCTGACTTTTAATTTAACCCGTTTGAATAATAAATCGGAATCACTTTAAAATCTGGGTTATTTGTTCGATTAACTATAATTGCGACGGTCATTCCTGGCGTGCGGGCTAAGGTTTTTTTAAAAATCTTTGTCCTTGAATCTTTTTGAATTTTGAATACAGTCCTGCTTCTGACATTTAATGAAGCTAGTTCCTAAAAACAAAAAATACGAAAGAGATTCAATTCCGTCGTGGAATGAAAATTTTAAAAGTGGGATGAAATTAAATACCGCGAATTTCATTCAGAAACCGGATACAAAGTATTCAAACAATTGTGCCTTTCTGCAATCAACATTCAGAAAGTAAATTATAAATTCTCCTGTCTACAAATCTACAAGATCGACGCTCGTGAAGTCGTCTGTATCAATTCAATTATTCCTATACTTGTAAACTTGTGTTCTTTGAATAAATGTTCTAACTATTTATTTGAAGGTCAAGAAAATCCCAAAGCGACTCAAGCTAGCAACATTTCAGGAAAATCCTAAATAAATAGGGTAGAGAATAGACTGATTTACCGAATACTTCTTTTCTAAAAAAGGGTATTGAATATAAATTTCTTTGCCGTTCGAGGCATTTGTAATAATAAATGTTCTTGTTTAATATACACAATAAACTTCAAACGTAACTAAATGATTCAGTGGCAGCGGTGGGATTTATTTTCACTAATGGTTATTGGCTTTTGTCATTTTGCTTTTCTGAAAAAGGAAAAAAAATATTTGAGGAATGTCTTATTTCATATTTAACCAATAAAAATTTGAGGTTGCATACAGGCCTCGAATGAACTGATTCCAACTTCGATTTTAGTCGATTCTAAATTTAATTACAATGAACTATTTTATTGTTTAAGGACAATTTCTGTATTGCTTGTCGAAATTCTTACATCATAAATTATCAACAGTGATTTTATTCTTCAAAAATTTACGAAATGAGATTTCAAAAACTATAAGAATCCAAAATCGCTAAAAGGCCTTGAAATTATTCAATAGGCCGAAATCAATTTTAAAATTAATTACATTCATTTTGAGTGCGCAGTTTTCAAATTTGATGAATATTACACTATCGACGTTTATTCTCGCAATATACTTTAAGCCTTGTATCTCTTATGCCTGGCCGAAATAAGGTCCGTAGATCAAAACGTCGTGCGGGTAGAAAAATTCGAGCATGATACAAACGTGCAATTGCCCGCGCAACTGCTAACCCAGTGCGGGAAATAATTGCAGTGCCGACTCCGCCCCCTGCGCCTATCACAAGGCTAGCACAAACTTTCCACGAATTTTCAGACTCGATGGAACAAATAATGAAATCCGTGCGATTTCAATTTTTCAAATGAAAATTCTTGAACTTGAAGAACTGAATTAAGAACCTGGGCTTCTCAAATTAAGCTCTGAATCGATTCAATTAAATGATTCTAGAGTTGTTGGAAAATTAAAAAATGACTCTATTTAATTATCCAAATAAAACTGAATAATCCTGAATAATAAAATCAAATTAAAAACCCGGGCTTTCAGAATTGGACCTCGAATTAATTCAATTTAAGAATATAAAAATCGTAGCCAGAGGATAATTTATTCTTCATATTCTGTACTATTTTAATTTTCAAATAAAAATTTTTGAATTGGAAAAATTGGATTGAAAACCTGGGCTTTTCAAATTGGGCCCCGAATTAATTCAATAAAATAATTTTAGAATTTTTAGAAAATTAAAGAAAAACTCTATTCAATTTTATATAAATGAAATTGAATATTTTTGAATAATGATGCTGAATTCAAATCCTGGGCTTCGAAAATTGGGCCTCGAATTAATTGAATTAAAGTATTCAAAAAATCCAGTTTTAGGGTGAAAATCTATAAACTCGACACCAGTACTATTTAAATCACCGTTATTCTATCAATTTCGGGTATTGATACAAGCGCTAATTTCGTTTCCACGTCAAATTCTCTTAAAACTCTTCCGGGAAATATACCTGTATTTGCAGACTTTCTAAGATATTTCGAAACAATTCTGGAAAAGGCCGATAAAATCTTTAAAGCAAATATTGTTCGGAAAAGTAGGAATCTTGACCCATCCACTTAGAATTTGATTGAATCCTGTTGCAGAAATAATTTGAAAGTTTTTTTTTTTGTAGAATTTAAAGAGTTCAGTAAAGTATCGCTGCATATTCAGAATGCTAAGATTGTCTAACCGAAGTTTATTATAAGGAAATGGAAAAGAATTGGAATCGAAAACGAGGAATTGAAGGACGAACTCTCGACCCTTCTTAAAGTATTAATAAATCGATCAATTTGCGAGCATCACTCTTGTCCGACTAGCCCAAAATACTCAGTAGCTATCTCAGCACAATATAAAGAATTTGCAAAATTCTTTGAGGAAATTTTTTAACATTTTAAATTAGTCGCAAAGTTAGCTGAAGAAAAAGTGCGTAAAGTTGTCGACAGATCAAACCAAGAATAGGATATAAAAAAATGCCCCCATTCATATCAGAAAATAGCCACTACTCTACTATCGAGATACCCGAAGCCGTAAATCTTGATTCCGACATTTTTCTGGGAGGAATAGTAAAATTAGTTTTCGAAAACAGAATTTCCACTAGCTTTGATAAAGGAAATAGCTTAAGGATTTCAATTACAGAAACAACCGAATACGAATCCGCTGTAGGGAACCTAGTCTTCCGTACCATAGGGACCTTGAATATAGGAATCCATGAGGTACTTTACTGAATTCTTTAAATTCTACAAAAAAAAACTTTCAAATTATCTCTGCGACAGGATTCAAACAAATTCTAAGTGGATGGGTCAAGATTCCTACTTTTCCGAACAATATTGGCTTTAAAGATTTTATCGGCCTTTTCCAGAATTGTATCGAAACATCTTAGAAAGTCTGCAAATATATTTCCCGGAAGCGTTTTGAGAGAAATTCATGTGGAAACGAAATGAGCACTTCTATCAATACTCGAAATTGATAGAACAACGGTGATTTAAAGAGTACTGGTATCGAGTTTGTAAATTTTCACCCTAAAACTGGATTTTTTGAATACTTTAATTGAATTAATTCGAGGCCCAGTTTTCGAAGCCCAGGTTTTGAATTCAACTTCGTTATTCAAAAATATTCAATTTCATTTGGATAAAATTGAATAGAGTTTTTCTTTAATTTTCTAAAAATTTTAGAATTATTTTATTGAATTAATTCGGAGCCCAATTTGGAAAGCCCGGGTTTTCAATCCAATTTTTCCAATTCAAAAATTTTTATTTGAAAATTAAAATAGTACAGAATATGAATAATAAATTATCCTCTGGCTAAGATTTTTATATCCTTAAATTGAATTAATTCGAGGCCCAATTCTGAAAGCCCAGGTTCCTAATTTGATTTTATTATTCAAGAATATTCAGTTTTATTTGGATAATTGAATAGAGTCATTCTTCAATTTCCCAACAATTCTAGAATCATTTAATTGAATCAATTCGGAGCCAAATTTGGAAAGCCCAGGTTCTTAATTCAGTTCTTCAAGTTCAAGAATTTTGATTTGAAAAATTGAAATTGCACGGATTCCATTATTTGTTCCATCGAGTCTGAAAATTCGTCGGAAGTTTGTGCTGGCCTTGTGATTGGCGCAGGGGGCGGAGTCGGCACTACAATTATCTCCCGCACTGGGTTAGCAGTTGCGCGGGCAATTGCACGTTCGTATCATGCTCGAACCTTTCTACCCGCACGACGTTTTGATCTACGGACCTCATTTCGGCCAGGCATAAGAGATACAAGGCTTAAAATATATTGCGAGAATAAACGTCAATAGTGTGATATTCATCGAATTTGAAAACTGCGCATTCAAAATGAATGTAATTAATTTTAAAATTGATTTCGGCCTATTGAATAATTTCAAGGCCTGTTGGCAATTTTGGATTCTTATAGTTTTTAAAATCTCACTTCGTAAATTCTTGATGAATTAACTACTAGAGGAATTAACTATTAACTAACTAGAGTTAAATACAAATACTAAAGAACTCAACACTGATTTAGTAAATAAGTTACGATGCCATCAAAAATTTTCAAAGTGACTATCAGTAAAAAAGATGCTGTGCTGAAGATGCAGAGATGTATAGCTTATGAGCTGACATAGGTTTTCAGCCGAATACAAGAGCTAATGGACAGGAAGCCAATCAAATTCGAAGCGCTGACAACGTAGCGATCCGAGTGGCTCAGTCAATTGCTGACACTCTATCCATACAACAAGCCACAAGTCATATCCCCTCGTATGACGGTAGAAATATTACTGTACGAAATTTTATACAGGATATAGTAAACGCTGCAAACTATGTTCCCGTGTCGTGCGAAACCTCTCTCATCACCGCCGCGTTAGGAAAGCTCACCGGTTCCGCTACGGAATGTACTCGAAATAAACAATTCTCTAGGATTACCGATTTGATTGACCTATTAAAAGATCGCTTCGCAGCTGGGAAACCGTTCGAATAATATTTAACGGAATATATCATTAAGTGATGAGAAGAAATAAATCAGTCAATGAATATTATGACCGACTGCACCCTATATAGGAGGTAGTAAAGCGGCATTCGAAGCAACCCACATGCACGCGATAGCTGTGGTCACCTCCATTCCCGTCAACCAGGCAGCAATTGAAGCCTTTAATCGAAGATTACCGGATGATCTTTCGGCATCAGTAGATGCAGAGAATCCTACGACTCTCGAAGAGGCTTTCAAGTTCGCAAAACATGCCAACGAAAGGAGGCATGCTCTGGGAGTACTCCACAGTTCTTTCTGTATCATCCATCAATCCCGGAAAACTCAGCATGATTATCAAAATGACCCTCGTATTAACCATCACCCGGCGGAAGAATTGCGACTATAGGAACCATACGGGGACAATCGGAATTACCCTCAGGGCCAGGGTCGCCCATATAGCAACAGTCCAAGGAGGTACTATCAAGATGACCGTAACCGGCCATAAAATGAGTATGGTAAATCCGATAGATACCATAATGATTTCAAGTCGGGTCGTCCGTACAATGATCATGCCTGGTCTCTCGGCCCCCGGTATAACCGTGATAGTAGAGGATTTGAAACACAGCCCGCAGGTATTTTGAAAAGGACAGGGCCTGATAATCCCCAGTATTACGGTTATTCGCGCCCTGATTACCCCCAACAAATTGTAAATTCCTTCCCATATTCCTATGCCCAACAGCACTTAAGTAAATCTCAACAGTCCTGTGAGCCCTTCTCTAACTCGTAGCCAAATTTTACCCCCGCACATGTTCAGGCGTATTCAGCTCCCTAGTCTTATAATTAAAGACTAGCTTCAAAGTCACCTTCTCCTTACCCTATCAGTAGAGGCGAGAATTTGAAACTCAGAGGGTACTCGGTGTAATGACGCTGCGTCAAGTCAATAAAATCCAGAGCGTCAGCCCACGATCAAGTTCCGAGACAAATAACTTTCCACCGTATTAGTCATTGACTGGAAGAATCTCCTGTAGTAAGATTGAATAGTCCAGATCTATATCAGGGTTACAGAAAATTATTAGACGATACGGGGGCCGTCGTGAACATCATCAAAATTACTCTTCTTTACAACTCAGCCGACCTACGTACTGGGGAAATATCCATTATTACTGATATGACTATGACCCGGGTATATAACCTAGGTACCATTGAAATAGACCTATTCGGAAAACCTGTTATGTTCCATGTAGTTCGGGATATTTTTCCCATCACCGACGATATTCTCGGAAGAGCCTTTTTACGTCAGGAAAGGTCTAACATTTCTTTTTGCTATAACGCTTTGATAGTGAGGTCCCGTCCAATAGACGCCATTCCCATTATCGACCAGGAGTCGATGAAGGCAAGGGAAAAACTGGCAACGGAAAGTTAAACAACTGCTCGGACTTTTACTGTAAAAGCGCGATCGGTACAACTGATTCCTATCTCATTATAAGATTCCTTGTTAGCCGAAGACGATTCGCCTCTAACAACTACGAACTCTCTCGTTGGAAGCTAGAATTGAAGATATTTCCCGAAAGTTGCCTCAAAATTATTTCAATCTCGATGAACAGGAACTAGTGAAAAAGTGGATCAAAATCGGAAAAGATCGTTTCCTAGCTACCGGCAACAAATTGACGACCACTACACTTGTTAAACACCAAATACCTACCACAGATGAAACCTCAGTACATATAAAACCCTATAGGCAGGCGCAAAAACAACAAAAAAAACGGTGTAGATGAGATGTTTAGGGATGACCTCATCGTCCATTCCACTTCCCCTTAAAATGCACCCACTTCAGTCGTACCTAAGAAGCTCGACTCTTCAAGGTGAAATAAAGTTAAGAATCGTCACCGATTTTCGAGCGTTAAATGAAGAAACTATTGGCGGCGCATATACGTTTTCCAGCATTACCGACATCTTGGATCGGTTGGCGGGTGCCCAGTAATTTTCAGTACTTGACTCGGCATCGGGGTTCCGCCCAAAAAGAAACAGACGAAAAGAACTAGCCAAAAACGGCCTTTTCCACCCTTCAAGGACGTTATCAGTATAAAAGAATGCCCATGTGTATAAAAAACGCCGCAGCCACTTTCCCCACTCACAAAAGGAAAGAAAACCCACATGGGCGATCACCAACCACGGAACCGACTGTCGCTCCCCCCATGGTTCCTCTCTCCACCACCCCAGTGGGTAATAAGGCAACTTCTCCCACTCTAAATTTGGAAATGCCTCATATCACAGGTCTTGATGAAAATGTCCACATCAAACATTAATTGCGAGACATCCCGGACCTATCGACGCACTTTAGTGTGTTGGGTATTTGTCGAAAGGCATTGGCCGATCGGAAGGACAATTACCTACATTTCCTGTCAACCGACTGTGAGCCCGCAACATCGGTTACAGAGTTGTTAATGGCGATCGGGAGTATTGATCTGTTGGAAATGCGCGCAAAGGACCCCAAGAAGGACAGGTCCTGGCCACCCTATCTATTCCATCATAGTTGAGGACAAGTACTCCGACCTCCTTTCTAGAACGGAACTAGAGATAGGAATGAAGAACCTGTCCATAGTTTTAGCGAATGATAAAATAGATAGTTTTTGATTTTGGCGATATATCGATTTTTGTAGAGACCTTTCTCAGAACTCCCTTACTGACACTTTAACTGAGGTTTTCAAGGACACAGATTTCAAGGTCACTGTCTGTTACGGAAAAATCAAAATTCCTTCTGAGGAAGACAAGCATAAAGTATTCACGGAAGCCCATGCGAGTCTCCTCAGCGGACATAAAGGAGTCACGAAAACTTTCAAAAGGGTCAGAGAAAGATTAACCTGGCCTCGACTAAAAGATAATGTAATAGCCTACATTCGAAGATTTTTTAATTGTGCCACAGAGTACCACAGCGTGCAGGAAATGCGGTAGGGATGGTAAGATATTCCTGCATATCCCATGCCAGTGCCCGGCATTAGCCAGGCTCAGGCAACAAACCCTTGGGTCTCATTTCATGGAATCCGAGGAAATTACAACGCAAACAGTGTTCGACATCTTGGGCTTAATTAAGAGGTCTATAGTCGACCACTAGGAGCGATCCGATAAGGGTGTGGCACAGTGAGCTTTATTGCCTGAGCGCCAGGGGTCGTCTCTATTGGGAACCCTTGCCCGTCAATAAACTAACTCACTATCTAAATAACTGGGCCAAGCAAAAGTTCACGAGAGTGCTCACTCGCGAGCCGATGATCACAACTAATACTCCATTAGAACCCTTTGATAAAGTCTCCCTCGTCACGGTCGGACTTTTGCCAACCACCCCCGACGGGAGCCGTCATATCTTGACCATACAAGAGAATCTCAGTAAATATTGTATTTCGGTCGTGGTTCCTGATATTAAAAGCACCACCCTCGCGCATGCATTGGCAATGGATTTGTTCTCTGTCTATGGTGCCCCCCGGTGCATCCTAACAGATCGAGGAGCCTCATTTATCAGCAAAACCTTGCGGAAACTATCTAAAATCTTCAAAATGAAACAAGTGACTACTTCAGGCTATAGGCCACAAACCAGTGAAGCGTTAGAGAGGAGCCACGACGTCTTGATGGAGTACGTGCGATTATATGCCAAGCAGTCTGAGGATTGGGATAGGCTCTTCCCTTACGCTATGTTTGCTTACAATACCTCCGTATACGAAGCAACTAATTTTACACCCTATGAGTTAATTTTGGCTGAATAACAAGAAAACCATTTTCCTTTCCTGATGATCAGAAATTGGAAATTTACGGATCGTACCTGAGGAAATCAATCACTAGATTACAAGAAATACGTGTATTAGCCGCAAATAACTCAATCAAGGCAAAGTTAACCTCCAAGAAACAATATGACAAGAAGAAGAAGCCCTTGAACGCTATAGGAGGTGATTTTGTGCGATTGAGAAAGGAGGTTCGCGAAAGGAAATTAGACAACTGTTATGACGATCGTCTGTATAAGGTAATCGGTTTCTCGGAAGGACATAAGGTAAGGTAAGAAGCCGGAGATGGGACATGGTTGTCCAAACAAGCTGATAAAGTAAAACTCGCTTACCCATGACTAGAAGAATCCGTGCAACTTAACAGAAATGGGTTTTTGATCGATAAATACGGCTATGTGAATGTATACACCGATGGTTCTTGTCTGCGGAATGGAAAGAGTTCGGCTTCAGCCGGTGTAGGAGTCTGGTTCGGACATAACTATCCTCTAAATATCTGAGCTCATTTCTTTGGTCGACAAACCAACAATTTCGCTAAAATTGCAGCTGCCATTATGGCTGACAAACAGGCAGTTAGATCAAACATTGGGAAATTAAAAATCCATTCGGATTCTCAATTTCTTATAACATCCGGTCATATGCCAATACGAATTTCAGAGACTGAGTAATGTTCTCTTATCGTCAGAGGTACATTGGTGCCATGAACCCGCGCACAGTGGATGTTATGAGAATGACATGGCCGATGAACTGGTCAGAAATGGTTCTCCATAACAGAAATTATAATCCTGTTACGAAAAAGAAAAATTTCCTTATATATATATATAATTTAAAAAATTGGCCAAACAACCACCGCAGGGTCCCCCTGGGAGCGACTGCCATCCATGGAAATGACACCGGCTCCCAGTAGAACCGCGGCAAATCACACCCATGGCCACGCCCCACAACCGTGAGATGGGCGGCCA
>JAUMHM010098519.1:0-24129 GCA_032362435.1 Melikaiella ostensackeni
TATACCAAAAGCTAATCCAATCGGTCAATTCTTTAGAAAATTATCGTGCTCACAAACTAAAAATCTACAGACACACACACAGACAGACAGGAACATTCGTAAAAACATGTTTTTCGGGTTCAAGGGGTCTCGAAACGTGGACATTCGATAAAAACGGGGGAGGGAGTCAAATTTTACACAAATCTAATACATCCTCTGATGAGAATGTAAAAATGATGAAATCTTGCAGGATTAGTAAGAGCCGAAAAATTTCTGTAGGATAAACCAAACTTCCTAAACTTTCATACAGCATTAGTGGAATAAGATTAATCACTTAATCATCACAAAATTCCTACGTTAAAGAAAATTTGCTGTGATTGATAGTCATTTTTTTTTGGTGTGGTGGTGCCAGCTTTACATAAAGCTGGAATTACTACTCGTCTTTGAAAAAAATTACAGGGCACAAATTTTTTTTTGGCATCAATTGGCACAAAATTAGCACCAAATTCCTACGTTAAAAAAAATTTAATGTGATTAATAATTCTTGTTTTTTCGTGCGGTAGTTCAAGCTTCACGTGAAGCTGGCATTACTACACGTTTTTGAAAAAAATTACAGGGCATAAACATTTTTTTGCCGCATAAATTAGCACAAAATTTGCACAAAATCATTGCATGTTGCTCATTTTAATGGAACAATGTTGTAATTCCAGCTTCAAGCACCTGTAATTATCTACTATGACAATTCTAATCTACTTATCGCTTGGCGTCATGCTAAAATTTGAAAATTTTAAGGATGTAACAATATAGCCATAATGGAGATGATTTTAGTTGATTTTACGGAAAAAAAGAAATCTTTGTAGTTAAAATTCACAAAGTCATGCATTTGTTACTTAAAATCGTTTTAGTAATAAATAATTGTTTACTAAAAAGTTGTATCATCATTGCTAAGTGAAAAACCGCGAATATATTCTTTCGAGCGAACAAAGCTTCTCATATCCTATTCGCACGAAAATTACCTCACAGGTCTGTTGAATGAAATTCTATGACTCATTTTTCAAGAAATTTGGATTCATTGATTATTATTTCTCAAGACTTTTAGCTTTTTACCGAAAGAATTAACTTTTTTAGTATTTCAGTAGACCTGGAGCCTAGTTTATTTAAACGACTGGTACACAAATTTCAAAATAAGGGAATGTCCAAATATTACGTGACACTCTGAAGGGGAGGGAAGGCTTGTCTTGTCATCTAATAATTGAAAATCATCTTCAGCTTTCAATAATGTAGTAGTTGGTATTCCAAGAATACGACTGACTTTAATTGATAATTCATAAGTATGTTCGACATCAGGACAGTTAGTGCAAATTCGTTTCACGCGTACATATCTACCTGGGGAGCGGGTAAATAAAATGTGTTTGGACATAGCAGCTGACTCATTGATTTGGGTTAATAATTCATGAATACTGTTGTATACTTCTATCACTCGGTAAAACTAATAAAATTGAACTTTCATGAAAATACATATTTAATTGAATAGCTGAATGAGATTTTCAGCATTGATCCAAGAATTAAGTTTTTCTGGGTAACCGATCCAACTAACAAAAAATTCCTTTTTTCGACCACGTCCACGACTTTTGATCACCTGATCAATATGAAAAGTATTAGTAGAAAGATCTTTTCGCACACGCCTTAATTCATCATATTCACGAAGTCATATTTACGAAGGTGGAAAGTAGGTTTAAGTCGTTTTTCTACATAACTTCGTTCATGTTGAGCATTTTCTAAATTCACCTGAATAACGCTACATACGTTCTTTCAAAGTGCGATTAAAACCCTCAAAAATAGCAGCTCTAATATCAAGATTGCTAACTGTACGGAAAAATATATTGTTTCGTCGAAAAAATTCTTGAAATTGTGGTCCAAGAAATTCATTACCTTTCTTAGACTATGAACAATAAAGTATACGACTGTTACTTCCTGTAACAATGCGTTTAAAAGCAAAAAGAAGTTCCGTACAAGTTTTATGCTTTAATGGTTCAACCCATACGTATTTACTAGATACATCAATTACAACTAGTAAATATGTGTAATTATTATTATAGGTTTATTAAAGATCGAAGTTCAACAAGGTGATATTCCCAAACAACGTCAATATCGAATACAGTATATTGTCGTCTGGAATATCTACGTCTTATTTCTTTATGCATACACGGAGAGAAAACTTGCGGGATTTCTGACAGAAATTCTGGTAGAAATTCATACAATTTCTTGTAACGTGTTGACACATTGGGCTTTATAGTAAAATTCAATTACTAAGCTACTATATTTTAATGTGCGTTGAATAAAAGAAAACTAGTGTCATTATTCGTATAATGCTTGAAACAAATTCTGTTGCTTACACCATTTCGTGCATTGTAGTATGGTAATTTTTGTTCAGGTAAATAGGAAGGATGACCCTTCCTCACTACCTGCAGCTTCTTATCAAAAAGCACCTTATGCCATGGGCATGCTTATTTTTTTGGTGGATCTATGTTGAAAGCTCTTACTTTAAATATCGGTTTACCCTATCATATTAAGAGATTTTCTAGCGTTGCTAACCGAACAAATATGATGGGTTTATAGTAAGAGCTGCAATTTTATACAGCACATTATACCTTTATTCTCAAGAGTTTTATACTACGGGCATGGTTGTTATTTCAACACAAGTTTAGCAGGAATTCAAATAAAGAAACTTGAGAAATCAAAAGTTTTTTTCATTATTTATTTGTCTGACCGTAAAGGTATGGTTTCATTTATGTACGATACATTCAATATGTACACTGATTACTCGCAACATGTCGCGTCATATGAAAGTTGGCTAAGCCAGTATGGAAAACTGAGTCTTCTTTCATTTCAGTTAGTGACAATTTTTTGTTTCCTCAAGCCATATTCATGATTACTTACATTTCGAAAAGTGCAATATTTTTTTAGCTCTTTGTCGATATTAGATTCCAAACTGATTTTTGACAATGGTATAATTTGCTGACGAATCTCACCCCATTTTTTGAAAAGGAGATTTCCTTTCTCCGAAAGAAGTAAGTCGAAGTCAATATTTATCTGTGAATCAAAGATCAACAATAAAACCTAATAGAAATGAAAGTGAAATCAGAATATGAAGAAAAAAATTATATATATATATATATATATAACTTTAATTTTTTGTTATAATTAACAATTCCTGGCCTTGAGTTTAACCCAAACAGCTATATTTCTTGAAGTAGTCACAGGCTTGAGTTTTGTTGTTCATTAAAATACACTGAAAGTCCCTAGTAAGTCAGTCCGCAATATGTTATACCGAGAATTCCGTTCGAGGATCAAGGGTGCAAGGTGTGCAGAGAACGGCACTCTATAGTCAGCAAACTCGTCCAGTAGCGCACTAACAATGTGGGCGGTGCCACGCAAGCGCATAATTTCGTCAGTTCGCACGGTCCGCACTTCGCTTTATTCGCTTTCAGTGTTTACGTTATGTGTTACCAAAATGTCGCAGGAAAACGAGAGGCAGCGTTTATCCTTCAAAACAAACAAACATTTAGAGAAATTTAAAATCAATATTTTTTACTGCAAACCAAAATCACATAGAAATGGTTCATAGGCACCTGATTGTTGACATTGGGGTCGGCCCGTTATACGTCCAAGGCCATTTAGGCAAGAACCAAAATTGGACTTATATGGGGCTTTCAGTGTATGTCTTCTCAGTTTATACGTCTTGACCCACTTTTGTACGACTGTGTTCCATGATTCTATGTAATCTTCCAACCAACTTAACTGTTTTTTCAAATCGTCTAACGAAAAGAGGAAACAAATTTTATTAATTTGCAAATTTAGATTTTAGAAATTAATTATAATTGACAGATGGGATACAGTTTCTCAGGCTAGATGTGAGGTCGAGGTATCCCCCTCCCTCCGGAAACTCTTGGGACAGAACATTTATTTTGAATACAATAATATTCTGCCTGAATCCAAGCAAAAATTGACCTGATCTGTTACGTTCAACCGAATCAGTATTACTACAAGGAATATTTCTACCCGCAAATATTATTTATCCTCACTATTGAATGTTAGAAGATTCAAATACTCATTAAAAATCAAATATTACACTTAACTTTTTTTCAATGAATATTCAGAATTCTTATATTATAAACAGTTAAGAGATTTGAAATTTTCTTTATTTGAAAAAAATGTATACATACAAAAAGTTAAGAATAAACTTCTTTTCTTTAAGTATAGCTTTATAAAACTACGAACTTGAAGGCCGTACAAGTACTTCCCCTTATTAGAAAAAGTTAAAATATTTTTTGTACCCACAAAAAGTTTTTTCTAAATCTCAAATAATTCATAAATGGCTTATTTGGGAGTTCCAGTTCGAATATTATTCTTTTCGCTTTTTCTAACTGGAAAAATAAATACAGTATATAACAACTCTCTTACCTCTGAAATTTAATCTCGAAAGTTACTGATATTCGAGGACGGGTAATCACCATAACAAATAATTAATAATAATCACAATCATCACTGTTATAATATGAACTGTCTGATCTTTCGACGACGAAATGACACGCACAACTGTTTGGTCTTCATCGATGGTCATTAGGGACAACATTATTTCCCTCTTATTCTCGTACTATGTTCTATAATTTCTGGAGACGTTTACTTAATAAATTTAAGTCTAATTACCATTCTTTTTTTGATGCAAAAAAAAAATATTTGAAAAATATTTTTTTCCATCCGTTAGGGCAAAATGCCTCAGGGAGCCTAGATTCATACGCTCACCTGACAAACTAAAATGACCATGCTACGAGGCAAACTTTGCAAGTGATGCGTTACAGATACTACATTTCACTGACTAGGAGTGATTTCTGAATTATGTGAAACTTTAAGATCTGCAAATTCGAAATATTCCCTTTTATTTTGAATTATTTCCTATGCTTTTTTTCAACATTCTAAATTGAGTAAATAAGACATTATCCAACACGAAGTTTAATAAAATGTAAAAGAGGCAGAAAGAACAAAATTGTAGACTCGATACAAAAGTACTGCATAATTAATATTACTCAAATCTTTGCATTGAGTGATTTTCACAAATCATAAATTTTGCTATGTTAGCAGTGCAATTTTTACCATTTATCAACGATTTACTATTATTTACATTGAAAAATTCCTTTATTTCAAGGATATTTGATACTTTCCCCATACAGTAAAGGGTTTATACCCAATTTCCACTCAGTTTTTACCAAATTTCAAATTCCTTGTTTTCTCCTTACGTACCTTGTTTCTCAAGCCATTCATGAACATTGCGTTCAGTGTATGTTCGCTTTGTCTTTCCAACAAGTCGACAAGCGCCAGAATACGCTGCTGAATTTACAGGAGTATAGTGAAGTTTTTTTAAACTATTCATAAAAAATTTAGTATTAATATCTATTTGAATAAACTTCACAAATATATAATTCTTAAAGAACCACCAGATTGTTGTGGAGGGGGGGTCCTTTCTTTTTTTTCGTGTAACAATTCTTCTTTCTTGTTTTGGTGAAGAAATAAATTGCTGTCTTTTTTCGTCGTCGTCTTCTTCTTTTTCTAGGATAGTGTCGTCAACTGTTTGCAAATTATCACCATCAGAATCTGATGTACTACTATGACTACTACTTACACCACTTTCAGCAGCACGATTTAAAATCTTTAAAGAGGACTTTTTGATTGCAGGACTAACATTAGCTCGTCTTTCTTTCCATGAATCCATATTTGGAACATACTCGCGTGCAGTCTTCGATTCACGAAAGAAACGAGAAAATATACGTCTGCCTGGTACAGGAGGTTGTTTGCGAGTACGCATAGCATCGTCGACGAGATCAATTATATTTAAATCAGCCATACGAGTACTATCTATTGAAAGCACACCATGCTCGTCCCAGCTAATACGATTAGTCGGTAAATTACTGAGATGACGTTATAGAAGACTAGCATGTCCTTGGTAACGTACAGGTACACTGTCACTTACGTTAGATACAAGGTACTTGCGAAGTCTCTTTGCCTCTTCTTCATGTTCGTCTTTAGTTTTTTATTCTCAATTTTTAATTCTCGATTAAATTCGCCAAAAAAAATGTAAACATCTTCTCGAAACTTGTTCGTATAATCTCCATTTTTCCCAATCATCTTTGTGTACTGATGAATGTAAAATTACATTTATTTCTTCATCAAATCTGATCAAAGAAGTTCCAGGAGTTTGAAGATTTGGTTTTTGCAGGATACCATTCTTAATAATATCTCTTGCAAGCGTTCCACAGTTTCATGTGGTACAAGTACCATTTTTCTCGCATGATCCATTCTTACCTCAAACTGCATATTCAATTAAGCTTGTTAACACTGTACCTACTCGTAACATTGGTGCAAGTAAAAGTGGTAGGAAACAACCGCGTTGTAGCACAATAATTTGTTTTCTTCTTCTCCAAGTACTATTCTTTGCAACCAGCTTCCTTAAAACTGGTGCATGTTCGTTCGCCATGACGTCGAGAAGAGATCCGTAGTGTGGAAGATATTCATTTGGAGTTTCACGCTTTACATAAGCACGTGAATCTGTATCATAGAACAATGCACGTCTCTCAAGAGTTTCGCAATGCGAATATAGCTTGAATTCTTCAAACTTCAAGAGATAGATCTGAAAGAAGTCCCAAAAGTCGTTCACACGTCGTTACAACTACAGTTTTGGGAGATTAGCGCGTTAGCCAAACTTTCACTAAAACGAATTAGGACAAAGTTTTGCTTATAAACGTAGACCAGAATTGACACTTATATCATTCCGATCTAGAGTAACACTTTCTTATCTGACGTAATCATCTAAATATTTTTCTCTATCCTTATCGGATATGGGCCACGCTGGCCAACCACTTGCTTCTTGTTTCGAAAGGTGTATTGATATACACTGCCAAATGACATCCGGTCTGCATAAGAGGGTCATATTGTGTCACATCATGCTGCCAAATTTCATATATATTAATAACTTTATAACCTTTTGAAATAGCTACTTTGCCCTCATCAACTACCCAAGTTCCTTCAAATTGTCGATCTACAGAATTCTCATGTGAACAATTGTCCGTATTCTTTTTCCCACAACAAGAACAACATAAAACAAATAAGAGGCAATTATGCATTTGATATCGCAGTACAGGATGAAACAGGTTGCGCGGCGGTAAAATTGCACATTTTACAAAACCTTCAATATGATCAATGTTAGTATTGGAAGATCCCGTATGTTCTCTGCATGCATCACTTACATAAATTTCAGGATGTCCTACAGGAAACTTTCCTGTTTCGGAAATGAAGGGATACAATGAGCATACATCGCAGTAGTGTATATCTTCATTCCCCGTAGCTTCATACAATGTAACAGTGTTTCCTGTTCGACTACCGTAAAACGCGTCGCGTGGATTCAGCGGCGTTTTTTTGAGAAGTGAATGTGTCACTAAAAATTCACACATTTCAGAATTATTTTCTTCCATACGAAAAAACTCACATCCCCAATTCTCTTCTGAATCATACCCTGCTTGTGCAATTCGATCTGACATTGCAATAGTTTTTCTTATACCGATTATTATTATCTAATGTTTCACTGATCGTACCCGCAATTATGCTATCATGTTTTGATTAAAAACATCGTAGAAAACCATGCTAGAAACAACCATGACACTGTAATATAAGTTTTCTAACGATTTCTTGCTGGTTATCATCTGTTTCACGTGATTTTTGATAGCCATCTACAAGACCATTTTTTAATGAGCGAACTACATGACCTCGAGCGAAGTGAGCAATTCCGTTTCCTAATGAAGATTTTTTTTCCAAAGTAACCATTCAATCCCTTTGCGTGATTATGGATTAGCAAAGGATATCCACTCGCTTGGATAAGACCAATGTGTTCGCTTTTCAAAAAATGTCTTCTGTAAATTTTTGAACATGCGAATGCAATAGTACATGCCTCTTCGAAAGGATACACATTACCTACGCTCAAAACAAGATCTCTGAATGCTATGCATGCTTTTCGTAAAATAGTGAAATCCATTTTGCAATAAGCTTTGCGTTCATTCTGAAAATTAAATACATAATTTTCATTCTTTTTGTCTTTATACCATCGTAAAAACTCTGGTCGGCGTGCAGGAGACATTGTGTCGGGAAAGTAAAATTTTTACATTGGGTAATTCTCCTATATAGTTTTCATTTTCTAGAGTATTAAAAATATATGTAAATTTTCCTTTACTCGCAGATTCTCCTAGATCATTCTGAGGGTATTTTCAAAACATCTTCGCCTGTGTAACAACTTGTACAAACTTGCTATGCGACACAAATATTTGGTACATGAACACATGTTTTTGGATCACCTGGAAAAGTTGTGTTTTTCTGAGTCTCGAAATCATGAAACGAAAATATAATTTTTCGCTTTTTCTCATACTGCTTTAATTGACTCATGTAACACTGATGATTATGAGATTTCGTGAGCCTACAAGTTCCACAATAAGTTTTTCCACAGTCATGATTTCCATTTTCATTTTCTTCTTGCATAACAACTTTCAGACAACGAACGCGCTCTTCAAATTTCATACATACACTTTTCGTATCTTTTATATGATTTTCGAAAAATTCAGTACCATAAAAATATCGCCTGCATTTTGGGCAACGAATTAGTTCAACTGTGATATGACAAGGTAGTTGTGATTTGCATCGGTAACATTGTTTTAAACATTTATGCAATGTCAGATTTGGACGAGTCTTATTACAACTAAGACAATTACCTCTACTACTTGCAGCTGTATTTAAATTTAGAATTGTCGCGTAATGGTGTTCACGCTCATAACATAAGAGATAGACAGTGTGACGCAATACTTCCAAATATTTAACCGCTAAATTTAATTTATTTAAATTTTAATGATACTGTGATCATTAGCCTCACTCCACGTAATGCAGGAGCGTCGACATTCGGTACTTTGAACTTTATTGTAAAAATGACCAAGCTGGTCTTCTCCGGATTCACCGAGAGCCCTGAGGTGTCGTACCAGAGCTATACAATACGTAGCGTTGACCTTGTTAGACCCAACAATATGTCCAGATGAGCCTCCCTGACTAGGATTACAAAGTCATCCGCATATCCCTGGATATAATAACCTTCCTCACTGAGCCTTCGAAGGAGGCCGTCGACTACAATGCACCACAGGAGGAGTGACAGAACACCCCTCTAAGGGCATCCCCGTGGTAATACCCCCTTAACTAAACTTTCACCCCACCTGGTTCTGGGACGCCTCCGACGCATCATGCTCCCTTTCCAGCTTACTAGCTGGCTGGGCACGCCGCACCTCAAAGCCTCTCGGCAGATGACTTCCGGAGGGGTATTGCTGAAGGCACCCTCTATGTGCAAGAAGGTTCCAACAGCGTACCTCCCATGTTCAAGCTGCTGCTCCAAAATTATTACAACAGCTTGGAGCGCAGTTTCCACAGAGCAGCCTGCCTGAAAGGCATGCTGCCCTCTATGCAGTGGAAAGGCTAAGAGCACCGCATCCCTGATATACCTTTCGACCAGCTTCACTTACGACTTCAACATAAAAGACGTCAGACTGACCGGCCTGAAGTTTTAAGCAGCAGTGAAGCCCTCCTTCCCAAGTTGGGAATGGAGACCACTTTGCTGTCCTTCCATGCTGATGGCAAGTGCTTAAGAGCGATACTCGCCCTAAATAGTTTTTTCAGTGGAGGGACGAGATAGTCCATGCCTTTCTGTAAGAGCATTGGGTAGTTCAGAGTATTGGGTGGTTCAGAGTATCTTCTTCGTCTTCGGTAAACTCGCCATCTTCGAGTCTTATCAGGCTGAGGCGAGCCTCTGGATCTTTTGCCAGGATTTTATGAAGCCTCGCTGCCTCTGGAATGTCTTTAGCTTTCTCGCAAAAGCTCCTCCAATCTCCCTGTCCATACATTCTGATGTTCTTCTTGTATTAATTCTGAGCCATCTTGCAGTTGTTCCAGTCTGAAGACAGTTTGGTTTTGCTTGCCCTATTGTATATCGCTCTAGTCTTTTTACGGAGATTCTTAAAGTGGGTGTTCTGCCATTCCGCCCCTTTCCGAGACTTGATTGTTCTTGTAGGGCAATTGTTTTCGTATGATGTGATTAGAGCCCTACCCATAAACTCCGCAGCGTGCGTGAAATTCCACGAGCCTACCTTCAAGTGCCTCCTTGTATGAGTCACAAAGTGTATTCCTGGGATTTCTGATCTTCGAAATCGCTGGTTTTCTTAGGGCCAACTGGAACAAGAAATACTTGTGGTCCGAGAGAGACTCTTCGTCGGAGATTCTCCAGCCCACTACCTTGCTCCTCAGTTCTTCCGAGCATAGTGTCAGATCGAGAACCTCACTCCAGTTTTTGTTCTGGAATTTGAGAGTATTACCTCGGCTTGGCATCTCAAGCTTAGTACCCGCTAAGTATTCTAATAAATAATCAACGAAAGAAGAAGAGATTTATCGGAATACTTAGCAGGTACTGTGCTTGAGATCCTAAGCCGAGGTGATACTCTCACATTCCAGAACAAAAACAGGAGTGAGGTTCTCGATCTGAAACTGTGCTCAGAAGAACTGAGGAGCAAAGTAGTAGGCTGGAGAGTCTCTGACGAGAAGTCTCTTTCGGATCACAAATATACGTTTTCGCGTGGCACCTTGTATATGCAGCCAAACCCTTCTAAGCCACTAAACCTTCCTCGGTACAACCAGGGTTCCTGAATTAGGGATATGCCTGTATGCGCCACTGTCATACGCCTGGTTAAAACCGCAGAAGGCGCCTTTGCTGTGGTGCAAATTTATTTGCATTATTGAGATTCCCGTTTCAGCCATTGATCGACTGATTCGATGCATCTCTGGATGCTTTGAATGCAAAATGAAATTAAACTATGTATAACTCACCAGCAATACCAAGCAACTCCTGATTAATATTAGAATCTTCTACATTCGAAGTTTCATATTGTGCTTGGTACTGCTTTTTCCATTCTCTCTCTAACATCGATGATATATGTATGGAAATATTACGAAAATTAGTTTCCAATGATCTATTTTTTTAATTTTATAAATGCACATTAAAAAAGCGGTTGAACATACCTGGAGAGAATGTAATTTCATCATCGTCGGTACTGTCTGGTATTATTTCGATTTTGATCATTTTCTCAAGCAATAGATTTGTGAGAAGTGCCAACCAGATCAGACACTCTTTTTATTTCCTTGTTTTCAAACTTTCCTGAGAGCTTTTAATGTTTGGGAAAAAATTTAAATTCTCCATCCCCTTTTATTGAATTATCCTCGTCCTGACTTATGTCACTGGAATCCACAAGTTTTTTTTCTGTAACAGGGTTTTGTTCTTCTTCTTCTTTATTTTCTTTTATTATTCTTACTTTTCATTCGAAAACTATATTTGATATTACTTTAGGTTTATTTGCAGTGCTCGATTTAAGCGACTCTTCATTAAATGAATTTTCAGTGAAAACGGCTGCTCCATCAAGAATCCTATTTAATTCTTCATCATCATTAGGCCACACGCTCTGTAAAAATTAGAAATCTCTTTTTTATGGTATCATTATTTTAGTTCCTATTTTTAGATAGGATAACTGCATCCTGTTATTTTCAATGTAAAACAAATGGCTCTGGTATCCCACCAGTGGTCACATTTTATTACCACTTGAGACTGTTTTTTTCCGAGTATTATTTCAGTACCTGAAATTAGCCCTGAAATAATTCCCTGTTTTTACAGTACGATCACCTCTGAAAGTGTATGGATTTTATGTGTAAATACATGTTGTTTTTATACAACTAAAATATTTTTCAACTTTTAACTTTTTGAAAAAAAAACAATCTCACCTTGTTTCCTCTTAAATTCTGCCATTAATTCTCGCAAAATGGAAATATTTTCTAATCCTCTCTCCATCAAAATATTTGCAACCAACTTCAAAACTTCACAGTGCTTAAAGAGACCAAGCTGGTGGTCTAATTTTAGAACAGGTGGTGAAGCATAGAAGATTAACTTTTATCATCTTTTTCTTAATCCTTTCGTTGTCAGTATATGCATATGACGACTGTTTGTCTCTGCTGAATGCTAAGTTGATACCAATAAATGTTGTTTCGCTTTCAACACCTTCGCAAATCTGCGAATACAACGCATGTAATCTTTTCTATCCGGCAGTTTCATTTTTAAATTTCGCAATTTTGAAAATTTGAACACAAATTCTTACACAAATTAGTACACGAATTCACACACCACTGCAACTTTTTCCACTCAATCTTTCTTTTCCGAAAATTGACAATCGGTAAGAGATGTTACTTTAGTGTCGTAGAGAATTTATATAACTGAATAATGTCACAGTATGAGCGAAATCCTAAGTAAACTAAGTAAAAGTGGGGGAATTTTTATATGTATTTGTTAAAATACATAATAACCATTACTCTGAAATTGATTTGTAGATGTTGTAATCAGGAGACCATCGTATTGTTTTGTCTATCATTTTGTGCACGCGTTCGACATGATACATGATACATTGTCTTACATGTGAATCTTCCAGTTTCCTCATTTTAGAATATTTCCTTTCCATAGTATTGTAAAAGCTAGTGAGAATAATATGATGCGTCTGCATTGTTTCTTCTTCTTTTCTTGCAGTTATAATGTTGGACTAAACAAGAAATAAAACGGAGAATATCCTTGAACAGTGTCTTTTGTTTCAATTTTCATTGCCTTAAAGTACTATATTTTTCAAGAAGAAAAATATAATTAATTTTTCATTCATCCCTAAATTCTATTTGCGTTACATTCTGATGTTTGATGATGTCAACATTTATTTTTGGTTTATTTTAGTATGAGAACTCCTGAGATTAGTGAATACCTAAAATAGATCTAGTTTCGAAGGAAAAAAATATTTAATAAACATTTACCCCCCTCTTCTTTTTTCCCCACTTCTACTAATATCCTACTCTCTGCTTTTTTATACTGCACTTATTTAAGCAGACACTTCTCACTATTTTATACCAATTGTACAGACTGTTTCGAATTAGTTATTTGTACTCATCTTGTATTGAAAATATGTGAAAACATAGTTAAGAGTTGCTCATCAGCATCTTCTTGATTCATCCTTATATCGATTGAATGCATATTTCTCACAACTGGCTGTTATTGTTCACGATATACAAAATCATATCAACTCTGATGACTCTGCATCTACAGCAGATTCGCAGTAGCTTACCGAAATCTTCCAACCTGTTTTACGAATATTAAACAAATCTTTTCCGGGATTTGGTCTGGATTTTTCAACATGGGAACACTTTTGCTATACTTTCCCGACAATTGAAAAATACTTCTCATCCAGGAACATCCCGGAGTCAATTAAATTTGGGAATTTAACTTTATCAATAACTACATCTCGCGGAGCTCCGACTATCTGTCTCGATATCGCTGAGGAAAATTCATTTACAATGGAAAAGAAAAAGATGGACTATCATAATGCAAAAGAGTACGGATGTACCAACCACTCGTTGTGATGCACATAACAACATTCACATGTCTTTACTTTTGCAAGAAAGTATTTTTGAAAACTTCAAGAGCTTAAAAGAAGTTTTATCAGCTGTAAACACTTGTGACAAGTATTTCACTTTACCAGTTATTGAGTTATATGAAAGTAAACTTCTTACCATTTTGACTAATGTACTTTTAACAGAACTTCGAGCACAGTATTTCGATATTATTGTAAGTACAATTAAAGATAATTTAAAAAATTATGGTTTTAATCATTTTGCAGACACACATTGTTGTCGACATGCGTGCGATATTATAATACTCTCTGGCTCACGTATTGTAGCGCTGATTCGTCGTATAGTTATAAACACAAAAATCCATAATGAGAATTAGAGATTACCATTTTATTTATAATATTGTGTTATTTTCTCTGCAAAAAAAAACTTATACTGATTTGTTAAATAAATGAGGGAACTTTGTGTATAAAAGTGATTAATTAATTTTATTCTGCACCCTTCTTTAGTTGTACGTTTTTTATAATATAAAATGTATTTTAAAAACATCGTATAGTAGAATTATCATTTTCTTTTCTTCGACGAAAAACATGTTTGATATAGTGCTGTTGACTAGAGGCTTTAGGAGAGGTCGGCGGATCTCAATTCTTTAAATAAGGCTAGCGTTTGGGAAGACAATATTCTTTTCTGCTTCGCTTATTTGAATTTATTAGAAGGTAAGTTTCAATATTTTTAAATACGGTTTGCATTTGTGGCTGAAGGAAAGTCTGGCTGATCTAAATTCTTTGAACAAAAGGCTGGCGCTTACGGAACCATTGTCATTTTCACAACATAATCATATATTCAATAACATTATTTTTTAAATGTTTTACTTAGTTAAAGTTATAAGCAGTGGCGGACTACTGTACAGCCAAACCCCACACTGCGGGAGGGCCTTCTCCTGCAAGGGGCCTCTTAGGCTGAGCAGCTAAAATCTATTTAAGTGGTCATCCCTTAATCACGTAAGAAGATTTGGGGGGGGGGGGATTGGTAAAATCTTACTGTTTCGTCTGAGGGGGGGGGGGGGCTTGTATGATCTTATGTAAGAAAAACTTGAAACACTTTAAATTCCTGAAATTTCAAGTGAAAGTATTGTATTTTCAAGAAAATAGATTAATTTTAATCCAAATAGATTGCTTTTCAACCAAAAATTGAATTTTCAGAAAAATACATAAATTTTCAACCAAATAATTAAATTTGCCCAAAAAACACGAATTTCCAACAAAATAGTTGATTTCTCAACCAAAAATGATTAATTTTCAACCAAACAGTTGAATTTCTAACAAAAAACATGAAACTTGGCCCAAAAGAGATGAATTTTAAAACCAAAAAGACAAATTTTCAACAAAAAGATCAAATTTTCGACCAAGAAAGATTTTTTAGTCAATAAAGAAGGACGAACTTTCTACAAAACAGACGTCTTCTTAATTCGAAAATATAAATTTCCAACCAAAAAAATTAATTTTCTACCAAAAAGATGAATCTTCAACAAAATACATAAATTTTCAACCAAGAAGATCAATTTTTGACCTAAAAAGACGAATTTTCAACAAAATACATGAATTTTTAACCAAATAGCCGAATTCAACCAAAAAACACGAATTTTCAGCAAAATAGTTGAATCCTCAACCAAAACAGATTAATTTTCAACCAAAAATTTGAATTTTCAACCCAAAAAGATTGAATAACTAACAAAAGAAATGAATTTTCATACCAAAAAGACAAATTTTCAACAAAAGAGTTGAATTTTCGGCCAAAAGAGATTTTTCAGTCAATAAACAAAAAAAAGTCATCTAAAATGTTCAATCTTTAAGCCAAAAAGACGAATTTTCTTCAAAATAGTTGTATTTTTAGCCTGAAAATAAGAATGTTTAATCAAGAAGATTAATTTTTTACTAAAATGTATGAATTTTCAACAAAATATATCCATTTTCAACCAAGATGATTAATTTTCGACCTAAAAAGACGAATTTTCAACAAAATGCATGAATTTTCAACCAAATAGTCGAATTCAACCAGAAAATACGAATTTTCAGAAAAATAGTTGAATCCTCAATCAAAACAGATTAATTTTCAACCAAGAATTTGAATTTTCAACCAAAAAAGATTAAATAACTACCAGAAGAAATGAATTTTTATACCAAAAAGACAAATTTCCAACAAAAGAGTTGAATTTTCAGCCAAAAGAGATTTTTCAGTCAATAAACAAAAAAAAAAGTCATTCAAAATGTTCAATCTTTAAGCAAAAAAGACGAATTTTTTACAAAACAGTTGTATTTTTAGCCTGAAAATATAAATGTTCAATCAAGAAGATTAATTTTTACTAAAATGTATGAATTTTCAACAAAATATATCCATTTTCAACCAAGATGAATAATTTTCGACCTAAAAAGACGAATTATTATAAAAATACATAAATTTTCAACTAAATAGTTGAATTCTTAACTAAACAAAAATCTCACGAAAAAAAACTAATTTTCAACAAAATAGTTTAGTTTCCAAAAAAGAAATGAGTTTCAACTAAAATGATGAATCTCAAATAAAACAAAAAAATGTTTTTAATATGATAGTTCAACTTTCAACAAAGTGATTCAATTTTCAACAAACTAATTAAATTTTAAATGAAATAATAAAATAAAATAAATAAAATAGTAAAATAATAAAATAACTGTTAAGGATGAATTTTCAACAAAATATATGAAATTTCAACCAAAAAGCTTGATTTTCGAATAAAAAGATCAATTTTCTACTATAAAAAAAAAAAGAATTTTCAACAAAGTGCTGGAATTTGGAACCAAACAGTTGAATTTTCAATTCCAAATGATATATTTTTAACAAAAAAAGAATTTTCATCAAAATAGTTAAATTTCCAACCAAAGGATTGAATTTTCAACTCAAATGGCGAATCTTCATCCAAACAAGATGAATTTCCGACAAAATAGTTGAATCCCTAACTGAAACAGATTATTTTACAACCAAACAGCTGCATTTTTAACTAAGAAGGTTAATTTTCTACTAGAAAAGACGAATTTCCAACAACATACATAAACTTTCAACCAAATAATTGAATTTTCTATCAAAAAGAATGTATTTCCACCAAAAGGGCGAATTTTCAACAAAACAGTTAAATTTTTGACCAAAGAAGTGAATTTTCAACTAAAATCATGAATCTTCAACCAAAAAAATAATTTTTAAAAAAGTAGTTCAACTTTTAATCAAGTACTTGAATTTTCAACCAAGAGATGAATTTACAACGAAAAATGTAATAATTGATAATTCATTTGAAAACGATTCCAATTTTAAGTAAGAAATACTTGAATTCAACCAAAAAAGACGGATATTTAAGAAAGTAGTTGAATTCTCAACCGAAACAGATTAATTTTCTGCCAAACATTTGCATTTTTGTACAAAAAGGATGAAATTTCTACCAAAAGAGATAGATTTTATAGCTAGAATATATAATTACACATTATTATATTATAATAACCAGAAATATAATAGTAGACTTTTCAACTGAAAAGAATAAACCTTCAAACAAAAATGGATGGATTTTCTTACTGGGTTATATTAACTCAGTTCGCATTTAAGTTGAAAACAAGAAAAATGATAGAAGAGGGGTAAAGGGGAAAGACTATGTAGCCTGCGATAAATGAATAGGAATTTTTATCATATATAGCCTGAGGAATAAAAGTTTAAATAAACTTTGATGTTCATTTTTAATGCTTTAAAAATATTATTGTACAAATCTTGAAATTTTCTCTTCTAAAACTAATTTTATGAAGGTTTTACGTTTATTTAATTAACAGAATTCATATTTATGTTCGTTCCCTAAGTTTATAAAATCTTAGTAAGAGTTGGGGTGAGGGGGTGGGAGCAAATCTTACGGTATCTTAGAAAGTTACTTTTTTTTGGTAACGATAGTGGTAACGAAATTACTTTTGTAAGTAACGAATTGGTAACCAGTTACATTTTTTTCAGTAACAGTTACTATAAAAATCATTACTTTTTCAGTTACTTTCGAAATGTAGTTCACAAGTCTTTTTTACGACAATCAATTTTTTTGCTTTTCCAACTATTTTTTCATTTTCACTATTCAAATTGTGGCGGCAGATAGCCATAGAAATTTATAGCCCAATATAGAAAAACTGAAATTTTCCTCCCACTCTGGGATTCAAAATTTTCTAAAATATATAAAAACACTCAGAAAGAAAAAAAAATAATCTTAGGGTGAAATATTCATTTCTCTTCGGTTGACAATGAATTTTTTAAATCGGAAATTCAACTATTCCAGTTATTTTACTTATTATTTCAGTTGGAAATTCATCTTTTTAGGTTAAAAATTTTATTATTTGATTAAAAATTTAATTATTTTGTTCGAAATTCAACGATTTTGAAAGAAAATCATTTTTGTCGGTTAAAAATTCAACTTTTTGTTGTAAATTAGTTTTTTGGTTGAATTAAACTGTTTTTGACCTAAAATTAATTTTTTTTTGGTTGAAATATATAAACTATTACAATTTTAGTTTAGGATTCATCTTTTTTCGTTGAGAATTAATTATTCAATTGAAAGTTTAGCTATGACATTTTTGGTTGAAAATTGATGTTTTATAGTCGAAAATTCATATATTCTGTTTAAAATGCACCTTTTCTTGGTAAAAAATTAATCTTCTTGGTTGAAATTTCATCTCTTTGGTTTCAAATTGCACTATTATGTTGAAATTTGATCTTTTCTAGCTGAAAATTCATGTATTTTGTTGAAAATTCATCTCTTTGGTTTCAAATTAAACAATCTTGTTGAAAATTCGTCTTTTTTGGTTGAAATTTCATCTGTTACATTTTTCATAGAGAATTCATCTTTTTGCATGAAAATTGTTGAGGGATTAAGATAAGAATGGTTGAGAAATCGTTGAGGATTCATCTTTTTCCGTTGAAAATTAATGTTTTCAATTAAAAATTCAACTATCCCATTTTTGTTTGAAAATTGATCTTTTTAAGTTGGAAATTTTCGTATTTCGTTTGAAATTCGTCTATTTTGGTAAAAAAAATTATGTTCTTGGTTGAAAATTTATCTCTTTCATTTCAAAGTTAACTATTTTGCTGAAAATTCGTCTTTCTTGGTTGAAATTTAAAATATTACATTTTTTATTGAGAATTAAACCTATTTAGATAGAAATTTTATTATTTGGTTGAAAATCAACTTTTTTGTTGAAAATTCGCCTTTTTGGCTTGAAACTTCAACAGTCTGGTAGATTTTTTTCTGTCTTGACTGCAAATTCAACTATTTTGTTGAAAAATTGTTTTTTGGTTGAATGTAATTGTTTTTTATTTAAAATAAAAATATTTTTTGGTTGAAATATCAACTATTACATTTTTTGTTGAGAAGTCATCTTTTTTCGTTCAAAATTATTTTTTCAATAAAAAAAAAATGCATGTATTTTGTTGAAAGTTCGTCTTTTTTTTGGTAAAAAATTATCTTCTTGGTTGAAAATTAATCTCTTTGGTTTCAAATTTACCTATTTTGTTGAAAATTTGTCTTTTTTGGTTGAGTTCAACTGTTTATGATTCAAAATGAAAATCATTTTTGGTTGAAATTTTAGCTATTACCTTTTTCATTGAGAATTCATCATTATTGGTTGAAAGTTGAACTACTTTGTTGAAAATATTTATTTTTTTGTGTTGAAGATTCATCATTTTTGTTGGAAATTCATCGCTTTCGTTGAAAAATGAACTATTTTGTCAACATTTTTTTGGTTCAACATTCATTTTTTAAATAAAAATCTAACCATTCTATTTTTGGTTTGAAATTTATATTGTTTAGTTGAAGATTTAATTATTTGGTTGGATATTTCTCTTTTTTAATTGAAAATTCATGTATTTTGTTGAAGATATGTCTGTTTTGGTTAAAAATTCATCCTTTTTAGTCGAAAATTCAACGTCTTCTAAAAAATTTTCTGTTGGTCTTAGAATGTTGTAAATCTTCTAGAAATGGAAGTCGTAACTAGGTAAATCTAAAGAAACATTTTTAGAAAGAAATAATTCATTTTGAGCGCCAAAGATATTTATAGCTCAAAATAGAAAAGCTGAAATTTTTCTTCTATACTGAAATTCAAAATTCTCTAAAACATTCCTTGTTTTAGAAATATTATGTGGGCCATGACTAACCTACGATTTTCATTAAAAATTGTAACAACTATCACTCGAAAGTTATGAATAAAGTTTTGTAAAAACTAAATTTGGATATATATTTCTAAAATACAAAAATAACTAAAAAAGTAACGATAGTTACTTTTTTTGGGAAATGCAACTAAGAAAATGTTACATTTTGAACAGGTAACGATAACGATAACTAGTTACTTTTAAAAAGTAACTTACCCATCACTGAGAATTTTTATAATATCAGTACTATATGACTTTGCAAACCCGTGTTTTTGATATGAAAAGAAGCAATATACGTATCGAAAATAAGAAAAAAGAGTATTGTAATAAAATTTTTATCTTTTTCGAAAAAGACTCAAAATATACTTGAATTATCATTTAAAAAAAGTTTCTACATCTTGTAACTATTATTTTTATCCATTTCGACGAACATTATAATAATATCTATTCATATTAATAATATTATTCATATTAATAATTTTTAATTTATATTATCATAATATTCTTCAAGTGGATTTCTGGTGTAGAATTTTGTCCTTCTATTATCAATTTGATTAAAAATATGTAGAAAATAGATTTAAAGCACTCAGAAGAATTTTTTTAAGCAGTCAAATTTTGCTGAATCAAACGAAGAATTTTGATTAAATGTAGACTATCAAAAGTTCAATTTATTCAACCAAATCTTTAGAAAAATCAGTAAAGTGGATTGAACTGCCTAAAAGAAGTATTTTAAATGATGGCTAAATGGTTCCAAGAATAGTTTTCAATAAATTTTTTTATTTCAGCAACAAAATATTGTTCCTTTCGCCCTTCAAGTGGAAATACAATTGAACAATAGGATGGTCCAAATTTAGACCTGTTGAAGTTTTATTTTGTATTTTTGGTGATCGTTCCCCCCAATTTGTTCGTTTTCCGGAAAAAGAAATTCCGTTTTTTTCAGTTCGGTTAACATTAACCCGTGCTTCCAGGCTTTTGAAATTAACATATGATTTTAAATGGGAAAAGTTCAGTTTTCGAAGAAATGGGAAAAAGAAGTATTTGTTATTAACTTTTTGTAAGTTAAAGTCTAGTCACAAAAATGTTCAAGGAATAATTTACAGCCAATAACTTTTAATTTTAACCCTCACCCCAACAACCTTGCATTGTGCTCGGAAAATGCCCCAAAAAATGCAAAATAGCAGTTTTATGTAAAATTTCTGCGAAAGACGGTATTTTTAAAACTATTTCAACCCAATTAATGAAAAAATAATTTTTCGCGTGTATTTGAACATAAATGCGAATTATGTACGCAAGTGTTCGACCTGCCACCTTTGTGGCTACGGAACTGCTCAACTCCGCCGCGCTCATAGTGCCTCTTTCTTAGCCTTGGATCCTCTCATCATCGAATGCAGCCGGCGGAAATTTTAGGAACGCAACGGCTTAAACGGAGGGACTTCATATAGAAATTCCAGTGTATGCTCTAACTAGTTTTCAATTATAAAACAATTTTTTTCCCTGCGATTCCTCAAAATTGATCAGTTTTTCGGATAAATGATACAGCTGGTAAATGTCAAAAGTAATATTTTTTGTTTAACATGTTTTGCAGTTGTTTAGACAAATTCTGTTTAAACAGTTTTTTTCCATCAAATCGTGAAAAGTTAGTATGTATTTTCTGAAATTAATGACGTAGTTAATGAATGTTAAGAGTGATATTTTTGTTAAGGACAGTTTGCAATTATTTAAACAATTAATATCACTTGCGTCTTCTCATAGGAAAGGTGGAGAAAATTCTAGTTTTTTCAATTCTCTTACACTGGGTTGCTTATTATTTAGTATTTTCTTATCTCTACAAAATTGATTTTAAAAAAACTGCACAATATACTGATTAAAATTGTTCAAAAAAATTATCTTTGTTTAAACAATCAGGGTATAAGTTTTGAGATAAGAAAATACTGAATAATAAGTGAAATAGGGTAAGAGATTTGAAAAAACTAGAATCTTCTCCACCTTTCCTATGAAAAGGCGCAAGTAAATGATTATTAATGGTTTAAATAATTGCAAACTGTCTTTCACGAAAAATATCACTTCTAACATTCAATAACTGCATCATTCTTTCCATAAAATAACAACTTCAAGATTTACAGGCGAAAAAACTTGTCTCAACAAAAAAAAAAGCTTAAATAATTGCCAAATATCTAAAAAAAATAATAATACTCTCAACATTTGTTAATTATGTCAATAATTCTATAAAATAATAACTTTTCGCGATTTGGTGGGAAGAAATTAAACAGATAGAAATTGTTTAAACAATTGAAAAATATGTTAAATAAAAAACCTTACTCTTGACATTCATAAACTGAATCATATATCCCGAAAAATTTAAACTTTCCACGATTGATAAGGAAAAGAAATTTGTTGAAATAAATAATAGTTCTTTAAGCAATTGGAAATAAGTTAAAAAATGCTGGGAAACTTGTCACCTACCGAATAAAAATAATTCATGTTGAAAAAATTCAAAAAAATATTAACTTTAGCATAAATTTCACATAAAATTGCTATTTTGTATTTTAGAGCATTTTCCAGACATAGTATAAGGGGTTTGAGAGAGGGGGGTCAAAATTAGAAGTTATTGGATGGAAATTATTCCTCGAACATTCCTTAAGAAGTGAGTTAACTTTAATTTGCAAAAAGTGAATAACAAGTACTTCTTTCTTCCTATTTTTCGAAAAGTGAGCTTTTCCATTTAAAATCCATTGTTAAATTCAAAAGTCCGGGGACACGGATTAATGTTGACCGACTTGAAAAAAAAGAGAAATTTTTTTTCCGGAAAATGAACGAATTGGGGTTAGAGGCTCAAAAAACTGACGAAAAGTCAATATTCCGATGGATTTGTATGAAACTTGGTATAAGGAGGTTTTTGAGATCGTTAATTTCGAATTCGACGACAAAAATTACAAATTCAAGTTGGCGGATCAAATATGGCGGCCAAAATTTCCAAATATTTACATATTTATATGAAACTTGGTATGAGGAGGTTTTTGAGAACGCTAATTATAAATTTAACGTAAAAAATTACAAAGTCAAAATTGCGGATCCAATATGGCCGCCAAAATCTCTAAATTTTTACATATTTGTATGAAACTTGGTATAAGTGGGTTTTTGAGGTGGCTGATTTCGAATTCGACGTCAATAATTCCAAATTCAAGATGGCAGATCAAATATGGCAGCCAAAATTTCTAAATTTTACATATTTGTATGAAACTTGGTATAAAAGGGGGCATTTGAGGTCGCTGATTTCGAATTTAACGTCAAAAGTTACAAGTTCAAAATAGCGGATTAAATATGGCGGCTAAAGTTTCCAAATATTTACATATTTGTATGAAACTTGGTATAAGACGGTTTTCGAGGTGGCTGATTTTAAATTTGACGTCAAGAATTACGAATTCAAGATGGCGGATCCAATATGACAGCCAAAATTTCCAAATTTTACATATTTGTATGAAACTTGGCATGATGGGGTTTTTGAGGTCGCTGATTTCGAATTTAACTATAAAAGTTACACATTTAAAATAGCGGATCCAATATAGCGGTAAAAACTTCCAAATTTTTACATATTTCTATGAAACTTGGTATGAGGGGATTTTGAGGTCGCTGATTTTGAATTTGACGTTCATTTCAGCAGTAAAATTACTTGCTCTTACTGACAAAGTTAGAGTTGATCATGAGAATTTGTCATCTGATATTATTTGTTCATTTTATACACTTATTATATAAGCAAATGCACAGTGTCGGCATTTATAAGGAGAAGGAAATTGTTTCTCCTCTCAACTCTCCTCAAATTATGTTGCCAGTAATGTTTAGTAATAAACATTAGTCATCTGATATTATTTGATAATTTTGTAAACAAATTATATAAACAAATGCACAGTGTCGTCATTCATAAGGAAAAAGAAATCGTTTTTTCTCTACAATTCACTCGAACTATGTTGCCAGTGATGTTTAGTGATGAAAATTTGTCATTCGATTTTTTTTACATTTCTAAACAAATTATATAAACGAATGCACAGTATGGGAATTCATAAGGAGAAAGAAATGGTTTTTTCCTTTAATTCTTCTTGCATTATATTGCAAGTGATGTTTACTAATGAAAATTTGTCATACGATATTTTTTCTTAATTTTATAAACAAACTATGTAAAAAAATTCACAGTATCGGCATTTATGGGCAGAAGAAATTTTTTTCTCATTGTCTTTAAATTGTATTGCTTGTGATGTTCAGTGATTAAGCTTTATCATCTGATAATATCTGTTTATTTTTTAAATAAATTATATTAACAAAGTTGTCAATATAACTTGAAGACAATGAGGGAAAAAAACAATCTTCTTCTGCCCATAAATGCCGACACTAGACATTTGTTTA
>JAUMHM010098597.1:0-24107 GCA_032362435.1 Melikaiella ostensackeni
TTCACAAATTAACAAATGACTTCTTTGAGAATCAAATGAGTCTACCAGAACTCCAGGAAGCCAAACCGCTAGAAAAGCACGCCATGCCTTTCAAAATGAAGTATAGGATGCCTTATCATATACTAATCAAATAAAATAATCAGCTGCAAAACCATTACCATTATGTGCATGATAGAAATTATGGCCTCAACGTCTTAACTACCTCTGTTTTGTTTGTACAGTTTATTAGATTTAAGTCTTAGGTTTAAGGTTCTTTACTCATAGGTTTTTTTTCGCTCAGTTTTCGCCTAAAATATTACTATTAACCAGACATTCACTCAGTATTACTATCAATATAACATTATTATAAATAAAACTAGACAGGGTCAAATTTCCTCGTAGGAAATAGGTACCTGATAACAGACAAGAGCAAATCTGCTCAAAACCAGAATATCCCCTTATCTGGTCCTATAGTGGAAGAGAAAGCTGAATTTTTTGCAGCTCACTTGGGATACATTGATTTCAAAGCTAGCTCTGGGTGGCTAGAAAAGTTCAGAAATCGGAATGGAATTGTGTACAGGACATTGACTGGCGAAAGTGTTCTGTTTCGGAAGAGGACTGCGAAAAGTTCCTGACTGACATTTTGCCTGGTTTGATAGAAATTTATGCAATAGAAGATATTTTCAATGCAGATGAAACGGTACTTTTTTCAAATGTTTACCAGATAAAACTTTGACATTCAAGAAAGATACTTGTCATGGTGGAAAGAAGAGCATAGATCGTATTACTGTTACCTGTATGGTCTGCGCTAATATGTCTGGTACAGAAAAACTAAAGTTATTGATAATAGGAAAATCAAAAAATGCACGATGTTTCAAGGGAGTAAAGACTTTATCAGAGCTTTACGAAAACAATAAAAAAATCTTGGATGACCAGTTCAGTATATAAAAACTGGCTTCATAAAATTGATCGCAAGTTCCAAAGAGAAAATCAAAAAGTTCTTCTATTTGTGGATAATTGTCCTCCCGATCCGAAAGTCTTGATTAAAATACTAAAAGCCGTGAAGTTTGTTCACTCACCACCGAATTTGACTTCCAAATTGCAACCAATAGATCAAGAAATTATCAAGAACCTTCAAGCTAATTACCGAATGAGAATTATAAGAAGATTACTCAAGGCTTCGGCTGAGAAAATTGGAGTCCCTGATTTGAATTTGTTGGATGCCATTTTCGACTTGAACAGAGCTTGGGCTGACGTCAATAGTAAAATAATTCCTAATTGCAATCGAAAGGCTGGTTTCGTGAAAGCTGAGGTTGAAACTGCTGCTATAGACGAACAGGACGAACATTCTGCATATGGTACTTCTGAAAAGTGGATTGATCTACAAAAGAAAATGGATTCACAGATGTAACCTTTAAAGATTTTGTGGACGTGGACACTAATATTATCATCGCTAATCAACCTACAGACAGTGAGATATTAGATAGTGTGAAGAAAGAAGAGCCTTCGAAATCTGATGACGAAAATGATGCGGAGGATCAGGATGTAACACCACTAACGAAATTCAGAGATGCTGAATTTGGTTTACCAATTGCTCGCAGGTTTGTTTCTGAACAAAGTGATGTACTAGACACTGTCTTCGCTGCTATATACTTGATTGAAAGCTTCTGTGAGGGAAAAAGTTGCAATTAGCAGAAGAAAATTACTGACTTTATTAATTAATCTGTCATTTGCAGCATACCAAACGGCCTTTTTTAGGGCCACCAAATTTATTTTACGTTGGATTACTTCTTGTTCATTCAATTCTTCTTTATAATAGACATCGATATAATTACAGATAATCACATTTTCCTTTTCCCTGATTCCTACCCCCCTATATATAGTATCATAAACGCTTAGACGGTTTAGATACGCTTATACTATTACTCTTGATAGTTGTTAAAAATTGATTTTTTTTTTGGTCGCAGGTTCATCTTTCTAGTTGAAAGCTCATTTCTGTGGTGGAAAATTTAACTATTTTGTTGAAAATTCTTTTTTTTCTGTGGTTTAATTGAAAAATGATGTATTTTATTGGAAATTCCTCCTTTTTGGTATAGAATTGATATTCTTGGTTGAAATTTCATCTTTTCCTTAGGAAATTCATCTATTTGGATAACAATTCATCTGTTTAGTTGAAAATTCATATATTTTTTGAAAATGCAATACTTTTACTTGATATTCCAGAGATTTAAAGCATTTCAAGTTGAATTAAATTAGAAATTTCTTTTTCCGTCTGTTTGCAAAAAAAACCTCGACACTCGGTTGCTAAGATCGTGAAGTTGGGCTAGCAGATTTTTTGATTCACTAGATTGGATCATTTTGATATTGAATGGGATATTGAATTGAGCTGCATCACTTTTGATATCTCAGAATTTACTGTGTTCACTTTACTCCTATCCTTCTCTTGATACGTCGAGGTCTTGCTACAATAAACCACAGTGGATGCAATCATAGAATTATATGTTGCAATTTTGATTTCATTCGTTACAATTTTTATTTCTAGTAATGACTCGTATACTACCAATAAACTTTCTACCCTTGTTTATACGTCTGGATATCTCTGCATCTTGCCTAAAGCCCTACCTAATATCAAACCAATCGCTCAGTTGTCCATTCACTCTTTCACTTGCTTTACTACCTTTATATACTGCTCTTATTGCTTTTAGAAGCCAACAGTTCACTCCATACTCTTTCAGGACTTCACGAAGATTGGATCTATTCACCTCATCAAAAGCTTTTTCCAGATTAAGAAATGCACAGAAAACTCTTCTGTTTACCCTCAAAATTTTTTTTATAATCTCTCAGCCATACAAACAAATATCTGCTACCGCTCTTTAGCATTTCAGCGTTGACACCATCCACTCCAGCAGCCTTAACATTTCTTAGTTTCTCAATCACGGATATAGTGTCATCGATATCGATTCTTCTTCCGCTACCTACAACGAAATTGTCTAACGAATCCCTTCAAGTGTCATGGTTGTTATGCTCCATAGCTTGACCTCCATACAATTTCTTGAAAAAATCTTTATACAGTCTTTCACTTTGTCTGAATCCCATGCCATCTTACCATCAGCATTTACAATTCCGATTACTTCAGTGTTAGCATTTCCTTTCCTAATCTTTTCAACCCATTTCGAAAATAATTTCTCATCTCCTTCAAAGTCATTTTGCATTTTTTCATCTTCTTCCGCTTTGACTTTATCCTCGCCTTCTTTGACTCTTTGAGACGCTATCCCGCGTTATCATCCATGTACCCTCTACTTTTTTATTGCTTAATTCCGTCTTCCAGTCTTCTTCATAATGTCCTGAATATTTATTCATCTTTTCATGATATACCAATTGTGCTTCTGGTCTCTGCAAATTCCCTATTCTAACTCGCTCCTACTTCGGCTTGTTATTCATTCTTATTCTCTGCCACCCTTGACATAGACTCATTTTTTATACTAAGAGGTAGTGATCCTTTTCGCACTCAGAGCCTCTCATATCCCTTGCATCCCTTACAAGTCCTCTCAGCCTCTCATTCGCTAGAACAAAGTCAGTCATACTGTGGCTTTCGCTTCAGCACCAAGCATACATGTGGTTCATTTTATGTCTGAACCAAGTATTTTTAATGAACAAGTCTTTTCATCAGCATAAGCTAATTAATTTATCCCCGTTACCGTTCGTTTGTGGGTCTCCGAAATGAGCCAGTACCCTGCCGGTAACTTATCCTTGCACACCAACCAAGCTATTCATACCTCTGAGTAAAATTATTTTTCTCGCCAGGATTGCAAGTACCTAAAATATCATTTAACGAGTCCCAGAAAGTATCTCCCACATCCCTACTGTCATCACCAACTGGAACGTAGCACGCTATGAGAAATAGACTCCTGATTTCTACTTTCATTCTATCCCATAGTAATCTAGGAGATACAGATTCATACATTTTAATATGTTGTTTTGCTCTCTCATTCATAATCAGACCGACTTCTTGGCTACCATATGATGCATTATTTACTCCTGTCCAAAGCTTGAGTCCATTCTCTATCTTTCTTTCCTCACATCCTTTCTACTTTGTTTTCGGTACACACAAAATATTCAGCTTCCTTAAGCGCATTGTATCCCGCAATTCTTTGTTCTTAAGATCATTTACACCTTCAGTATTCCAAATTCGCAATCGCCTGAAACTTTTTCGACGGCAAGCCTTTCGTCAACAGAAGTGTTGATCTTATCCGAGGCTACATCATTATTGGAATTATTATTTATTAAAAGTTTACACCCAACTACAACTTGATGCAAGAAATTTATTCCATAAGTATAAAATTATGTTCAGATTAAGCAGCTCAATTGTCATAAGGTGGAATGTCCATTCATAACGTCAGCCCAAAAAATCTTCGGTCATTCAAAGGGAAGCATGAAAACCAAGCCAGAGCAAAGGTCTTATAATCGTTTTTTGTTGCACACTGAGGAGGGCACCAGTCTCCTGCAGTTTTGCCTTTAAGATGGAAAGAGGCCATTCATTATTGCTCCAGAAATGTAATAAGAATTCTCAACCGTGAATAAAATTTCAACACGCTTAGAAACTTTTATAAAATTTATTTAAAAGAATTCAATTGCTAAAAACTCTCACAAAAATTTCAAAACGTTTCATACTTTTTAGCAGGAACAAAATGCAGCTGATACATACGTAGTACAAACCATCACCTATTGCTGAAAAAAATGAAAATGATAAAAAGTGGGGTTCTTGAAAAAATTCGTTTTTAATATTTTTACAAAAACTCCTGCCATTTTGTCATCTTTCAAAAAAATTTCATTTTCTGGAAAAGTCGAAAGAAAAAGAGTTTTTACGTCGAGTAAAAAAACTAAGTCTCAAATTGCTAGGCCCTTTTGGAAAATACAATATTCTGAAGAAATTTCCGTCGTTTTTGGAAAATCCACAGGTAATACTCAAGTGATTGTGCGTGAAGAAATTTTTTTTGGGTAATCGGTAAAATAAGTGTCCCCTTATTTTCACTCTCCTTCTTCATTTATAATGTGTCTCCTTAGGGTTTACGTAACTTCCGTTCCTTCACATCTTTATTACAACCTTTTTACATCGCTTTTTCTAACTTATTCTCTAATTTCATACATATTATTTCTAATGCTTAAAAGTATAACGTGTCTTAGCGAACATAATTTTACTCAAACTTACTGTACAATTTCAGCAACCCTTATGCTTCTATGAATCTTCCGTTTGCCTTTTCTCCTTTACTTCGACTCATGCTTCCCATTTTTTCTCACCCACGATCCCCTATTCTTTTTCTTTCATTCTTTCATATTCTTCTACCTCCTCTATCCATTCATCTGCTAGTCTCTACTTGGCCAAAATTTTCTGAACTTTCTCTTGCCATCCTCCGCTCACCTCCTTTCCTCTCACACAACCATTCCATACATGCTCCCATGTCTCCTCTAGCCATTAACATATTCTGCATTTTCTCTCTTCATCCTTCTCCCAATACATTGCTTCCTTTCCTTCATTTCCTAGTCTGCATCTAGCTATTTTTACCCGTTACTCCCCCTCCAACCTCTTTCCACATTTTTTGGCAATTCTTCTCTTTCTATCACCTTATACCATTTGTTGTATCTTGATTCTTCTATCCTTCGGTCTCTAAAGAGCACTCTTCTTTCTATTTCCCACTGCCTTAACTCTACAGCCCTCTTTGCTCTCTGTTGCACCTCTTTGTAACACTTTCTCACTAATCCCCCCCCCTCATTCCCACCTTTAACTTCTCTTTATATTTCCACGCCCTGTTTCCTGTCCTTGTGCTCAACTGACCCCTTTGAGCCTCTTCTCTCACCATATGACTTAAAGTTCTCCAGTCTACCCCTAATGTCCATCAAAAAATATTTTTTTCATTCTATCATTTCAATCGCCTGATTAACCTCTTTTCTTTTTTCCTCTCTGTATTTCCTACTTTGCATACTTCTTTCTTCGTGCTAGCCTTTTCTTCGTCCTTCTCAAACCTTTTATTCTTCTCCTCTCCTTTTCTATCACATAACACAATATACTAATTCTTCTGTATTCTTATGGACTGCTCTTCCCGTTTCTCAATTTTCTTAATTGCTCTTTCACTAATTCTTTTTCCTTCTGGTAGTGGGACATGTTCGAAGTCTACTTACCCCTCTATCCATACCCTCCTTACATCTCCCTTACCCATTCGTTAACAATGACATAGTCTATTACTGCCTCCTCCCTATCCCCCCTTGAGTGTACTCTCAATTGTCGCCTCCCTCTTTATTCCCACTTGAAAGAAACCATCCTAACACCTGCAATCTAATCAGTAATTTCCTTCCCACCTATTTACTACATTGTCTTCAAAATTCCTCTTAATCCGATCCCCTACTTTCCCTCCTCTTTCTCCTGTTCATGCAGTGAGGTCCTGAATTCTTCTGTTTCCTCCTCCATATCTGCATTTACATATACCTCCACTATCTTCCACCTCTTCTCTCCTATCATTACCTCTTCTTCCATCATTCCTTCTTTTTATTCTTCCAACCTATTCCACTTTTTCTTGCCCACTATCACTCATTTTCCTCCCTGGTATTTCTCTCTTACCTATTCTCCCGTTCTCTTACATTTGACTAAGACTTTCCTTTCTTCCTCCCAATGCCACCATATACATGCTATCTGTATTCTGTGATAATTAACAAGAGAAAAGAAAAAGATTTTTCCTTCTGTCTTTTATCTTCTGCTATTTTCCTTAACTTATACTGCATATTCCTCTCATGACATGTCAAATCATCCTCTATTGTCAGAAAATTTCCAAATAACGCTCATTTCTTTGTCATCACTTCCCTCTTATGCTCCCTATTCTTTAATTTCACCAGTGCCATTAACTGTGCTCTTCCCTCTTGCCTTCCTACACTTCACATTCCTCCTACCTGCATCTTCGCATCTATCTTCCTTAGCACTTCTTTTACTCCTCCCTTTAATTACTTCGCGTCTAATCTCAAACACTTAATTACTATATTCTTTCTTCTTCCTTTTTTGTCTTTCTTTTCCATTCTTCTCTCTATTTTTCTCAACCTTTCCTTTTTCTCACTCCTGATCTCCCCACTCTCCTCCTTCGAACTCCCGGCTCGATCTTTCTATATTACCCATCCTACTTTCAAACGCCTCTACTTTTTTTAGACTCCTCTTGCTCTTCTAGTCTTTATTCCAAACTCTGCATCCTTTTTCCAAATTTTCTCTCTTTTTTGCCCATTCCTTAACATCATTCCTGATTTAGATCATTTCTTTCCTGATTTCTTGCTTTACCTCCTATTACCTGTCCTCCTGTTTTTTTCCTTCACCTCTATCACCTCAATCATCATTTTGTGCTTTCTTTTAAATTTTCCTCTTCCATCGGACCTCCAGCCTCAGCTCTGTTTTCATCTTCTCCCTTACTCTTCTCATCAATCCTTCATATTTTTCAACCATAAATACGCTATTTTTACTCTAGAATATACATCCAAATACAAATTATTTTGACACCATTCCCTACACTTTATTTAAAATATTACATGATTCAAAATGGAATTAGTCCATTCTTGTCTGATAAAATTGGTCCTTGACCAATTTTCCTCGAGCCTTAACGTTTTTATGGGAAAGCGAGTGAGCCAATATTGAGGATTGCGTCACAAACAAATCATAAAGTAAAAGTATTTCAAGGAATTTGATCAGCTTTCAAGCGAATTTTTAATGGATTTCAAAGAAACTTCTCACAATAAATTATGGCTTTTAAAGGATTTAAAAAATTTGAAGAGTTTTTGAAGTATTTCAAAGTATGTATCCAAATATTTTTAAGAATTTAAAATATTTCAGGATATTCTAAAAGATTCCAAGAGATGTTTAAGGGAATTTAATAGATTTTGTAAGATCTCCGAGGATTGCAATGATATCAATGAGTTCAAAGGCTCTCAAGGTATTTTAATAATTTTTCACACGCTTCACGGGTTTTAAATTTTTTTCTCGTTTTAAGGGCCGCTATGAGAGACCCTCGATACTTCCCGGCCCATCGGTGATTGCACAGATTTAAAAGAAAAACGTCATGGACAAATTGATTTGCAGAAGACAATTTTCACCCGATTTTAACTTTTTTTTGTAAACGAAATCTAATAAAATTCCGCATTAAACTGCCATGGCCGATTTGAAAAAAAATGTATTTGATAACAAAAATGAAAAAAATTGACTTTTGATGTGTACCGGTTTTGAAAAAATTGTTGAACTCGTTGCAAAATACTTAGAAAACATAAAGCAACTACCCAAAATAGATCAATCGCATCGCAAGTTTTTAAAACTTTATTAAAATTGTTATAAGCAAATAAGTGAATAAAAATGGCTTTGTGGGGATTGGCAGCGATTCGTCACTTGATTCGCCCGAAAATTGAACAATTAGTGGTCGAAAAGAGTTTTTTACTTGAAATAATGAAAGTGTATAAATAATTTGTTATTTCATAAGCAAATTTCATAAACAATTATCTATATCAGGTATTTATGATAGAATAAATAGAGATTTTTCTTCGAAATCGATCACGTAATGCTTGCTAATGAAACCTTAGTATCACAGTTGGTCACTGAATAAGAGCTAATAATTGTTTAAATAATCATAATAAAAAAATACACTTTTTGGCAATTTTTGGAAATAGAAACTTGGTTCTTTCGACGTAATTAATTGTAAATAACTAACTTTTGAATTTTTAAGTACATTTTGATGAAATAAACAATGATTATCGTTAACAACAATTACTTAAACAAATTTGTATCATGTTATGTATTTATAAATAAAATTGTTTTTTCACGGTATTAAAGACGATTGTTCAAAAATTACTCCTTGCTTTGAATCGATAACATTTGATGATTGTACAAACTTAATTAACAAATGCATTATTTGACTTTTTTCAATATTTAAACTTTGATCTTTTAACGTCATCAACTGTTAGTAACAAATTTCCAAACTTATTCTAGACACTTAGATAACGATCTACTATTTTTATTGTTATTAACAATGTTGTGAATAAATTTTTCTTGTCTGATACAGTGTGTCAGTCTAGTCGTACTAAATATGATCATTTTTTCAAAGTAAGTTATTTTCACAATAAATCGAGCCATTCCGTAAACAAAAAAAGGAAGTAAAGTAATTATGTTTCCTTAAGAAATCATCAATTGTTATCACCTGACAACAAGGAATTATTTCTAAGTAATTTTCCATATATTCCACAAAAAAAATGCAATTTTGAGTTTATAAATGAATTAGACCAGAAAAATTTGCTTATAACATTTGTAATAACAATAATAATAGTAGATCATTATGAATGTGTCTAAAAAAAGTTTATAACAAATTCAATAAATTTTTAAACATTTGCATTGCATTGAACACCTTTTTTGGATAGTTGCTTCATGTTTTGTAGATATTTTTGAATGAATCCAAACATTTGTTAACAAACGGTCCACTTTAAAAGTCAGTTTTATTTATTCTTGTTCTGAAAATCAATTTTTTTTTAATTTTTCAAAAATCGGCAATGGGAGTTTGATGAGGATTTTTATTAGATTCTTTTTTTCAAAGAATCGTTCAAATCGGATAATAATTGTCGTCTGAAACTCAATTTGTCCACGAAGTTTTTTTTGCCCCACGGTGTACCAATCCGCCACTATCTATTACAGTAAAATAATTTGTATTTTACCAAAAAATTAATTAAGAAAACTTTGTGATTGGAGTATTTATTAATAATTCTCGATTTACTGCATACATCGTAACAATAATCCGGGTCGGACTCTCAAGGGCCTCTGACTAGACTCGCATGTGGTGGGCAGTCGCACGCGCCTGCAACAACATCTTCATTGAGAAGAGCCGCACACAAAAGAGCGATCCTAATATCCATCATATAATCCTATCAAAATTTCTTTGGTTTAAATGAATTATTTTTTCATTATCAATTTCATTTTTTCATTTTTCCAAATAAATATTTCTTTGCACGTATTCAGGACTTTCATTTACTGCAGCCAAGTAAAATTTACTTGGTACAAGTAATCGTTTTTTTCTGTGTGAGGCAAACATATGATGTACAGTTGTATATTTTGCGCCAAAAATTAATCTAATCATCATTCAAACTATGAATAAATAATCTCACTGTTGTTTCTTTATAAAACGTTTATTATTACGTTAATTGAAAGTAAGTTTTTTCATGATTACAAGCTTCGAAAGATCTTACGGTTTCTTTACAAAATGACACTTATTATTACGTTAATTGAAAATAATTTTTTGTTTAAAAATTACACACGAACAAGTCATAAAATATAATTTTGTTTGCTATCATTGGGTGTTCTTAAATGACTATTATTGTTCTAAGTTTTTTTTTGTTTATTCATCTTTTTTCATTAAATTCGAAAATTTACATTGTGGTAAAATACTCAGTACATTATAAATCAAATTTGTAGTTCTTCCACAATCTCAAGTCCTGAAATAATTGATATTGGTTTTCTCAGCATCGCACCAATCACTGAGGTTTGCACACGTGGCATAAACGATCAAGGACTGAAAGTAAAAATATGTTTCAGTGTTCAATACCAGTATTTTGAACTATTATGTCAAACTGTATCAAATGATGATATTTCCGTTTTAATTTAACAAGAGCATCTCTATTTCACTGAAATAATTTGCATTCCACCAGAGAATTGATGAAGATAACTTCGCGATTGGAGTATTTAATAATAATTCCTCGACTTACAGCACCCACTGTTGCAACAATTCAAGTCCGAATCACAGGGACCACCAACTGGTGACGAATTTATAGGGCAGCTTGTGCGGTCTGCATCAACAGCTCCAACGAAAAAAGCCGCACACAGTAGAGCGAATACGGTGATGATTGCAAGACTCATCTTATTCAGTAATAACTGACTATGTACCTCCTCCGTTTCGGTCGCGGCTTATATACGGTCAATCCCTCCCATTATTATGCATAAGGAAAGGGGGCGTACATAAATCACGTGACCCCGAAATGGGGGGTGAGGTGTTAGCAAAAATATTGTGGTCAAGAACTTGGGAGAGGTGGGGGCTTCTTTAAACCGATCACGCGAGGGGTGGGGGTCTGAAATTAGCCGAAAACTCATACATGACTTATGGACACTCCCAAAGATGCAAAGGCGGATATGTACATATCAGAGAAAAACAACCTCAGGTAAACGTGACTACGTGAACCACGGAAGTTAGATTGCGACATACTTCCCTGACGTAGGAGATTAGCCAATAAGGCAGGTACACATACCAAACACGAATCTGAAAATCATGGGAAAATGAAGGAGAAATGTACATTAAATACACGTACATAGGTTTTTCAATATGAAAAAATGTTAATTTTTTCTTAAATTCCATGATACACTCATCTCGCTGTAGCTGTCCGTCCCATCTGTGGCCGGCCTCACGGTTGTTCACGTTTGAATGCTTTTGTCTTTCCCCCTGACGCTCTATACTCAAGGTCTTCGCTCGGACAATCAGCGCCGTATCAGAAGTTATTTATATCGCGACTCTCTGGGCATATACTTTTGTATGTGTGCCAGGTTAAGAGACTATATATGCGGTTCTGAGTGTTTACTCACTCGCCTCGTTAAACCCGGTTGAAACTACACGGAAAAAATAATTGTTCCAAAAAATGGAAAAATTTTGTGAAATTTTAACAAAATAGTATGTCGCTTTTGGACAGGCCACAAATTCTAGAAGATTTCTTAAAAATTTGAAAAGTGGATCAGACTTACGAATATTTGGAAAAAATTTCACCCATCATTGACATGTTCTTTAGCAGCATTGGTGTGAATCCACGCGACCAACGAACTGGATCGAGCCAGTGTAAACAAATAATAGTAATGGTATTATTATTAAAGAATATTAATTTTGGAAATTGGAGGTATAAATTTATTTGAATTCATTTTTTGAAGCTACAAAATGTTTATTTAATTTTAATTTACAAAATTAATGTTTTAAAACTTTTGATCAATTTATTAATTGTTATTATATTAATATATTTAATTTCTTGTTTATTATTTAGTTTATTATTTTCTCATTCATTAATAACACTAATATTTTTAGAAATAAAGCCAATAACGTATTTAATTCCACCTGACCCTAAAGCCAATAACAAACATCAACATTCCTTACGGATAATATTAGGATTAATATCAATAATTTATATTCATATATTTTTATTGAATATTGAACATATATTATAATTTTTTCGTTAATTATTGTTTGTGAGGAAGTATTAGGTTTAAAATTATTAGTGTTATATATATTTTTTGAAGGCCTAGATGAAATAAAAATGATTAATTTAATTTTATGATAATATTCGATTAGTATTAATATTGAGATAATTTTTATGAATTATAATTTATCAATTTTATTTTTCAGAATTTATTTTTCATTGTATTTTTAATTGTTTTATTATATAATAATTTTTACATTCTCATCATATGAGAAGTTATTCGTTTTGTGCGAAAATCGACTTTTGTGGATTTCATGAAATCTCCACGTTTCGAGACCCCCTGAGTGAGAAAAAATGGTTTTTACGTCGGTGTCTGTCTGTCTGTCATCTGTAAACATGATAACTCTCGAAAAAATTATCGGATTTAATTGCACTCCAGCACACTTGTTAAAGGCATATAAAGAAAGGACTAGTTCGTTAAACAGACATTTTTGATGGAAATTGAACAATTGGGCACATTTTCAAAAATTTTGAGACCACTTTTTTCAAGGTTTGAAAATTCTATTGACAGTTATTCGTAGTACTCAAAAAGTAAAAGTTTATTCAAATTACTTTTTTTGGAAAAATGTTAATTTTCAGACACATGGCATTTACAAGATTAAAAAAAAGAAACGAAAATTGAAATTTTTAGCCAAACAACGCACTGTATGAAAAAAGTCTTAGGGAGAGAAACGTTGCCTTTTTAAAGGCCTAGACGAATGTCATAACATTTTTTTCAATCATTACGAAAAATCAAATATTCAAATGTTGAGCACTTTCTAAATTTTGGAAAGCATTTATTTTCTCAATTTCAAACTTCTATGAGTGGCTTTTTGAACTACACGAAAATCTGCACAATTCATCCTCATGACATTTTTCTGCCAAAAGAATTTCACAGAGATATATTATTTTTTAAATCTCTTAAAAAAAAATATAAAATATAAAAATTCCAAACCAAATAATGAAACAACGCACTGTATGAAAAAAGCCTGGAGGAGAAAAACGCTGCTTTTTGAAATGCCTACAAGATTGTCATAACAACTTTTTGAATTATTACAAAAAATCCAGAATTCAAATTTTGAGCACTTTACAAATTTTGGAGACCATTTATTTTCTCAGTTCCAATCTTTTATGGGTGGCTTTCCAAACTACTTGAAAATCTGCACAATTGATCTTTATGACATTTTTCTGCCAAAAGAAGTTTCACAGAGATATAAAATTTTTGAAATTTCTCAAAAAAATAAAATATGAAAATTTGGAAGGAAATAATGCAGGATGTAAAAAGTGGAGAGAATAAAATTGTTCCCTTCAGAGTGGCCTACAAGGCAGATAATAACAATTTCGAATAGGTTGAAGAAAAAATGGAGACTCATATTTTGAGAAAAATAACGCGATACAAAAAAACTTCAAAAGAACAAGATTATTGCTTTCAGGAGAACCTACAGAACTTCTACTAATTGTCCTTTTACAGGACTTATCGACTTGCTTTTAATTTTCGAAAACTTGCATTGCGAAAATTTGGAAAATCACAAAAGAACTCCAATAGATTTTTATTTATTTTTTTAACATTATTTGTGTATTATTTTTAGACTGTTGTTTTTTGTTTAATTTGATTAACAATTTAAATAATAATATTAATATCATTATTTAAATCAAATTTTATCAAATTAAATATTTCAAATTTTATTATGATAATATTAATATTCATTTTAACTTTTAGTTTCATTCATTATTTCATAATTCATTTTTTTTGAGATAAGAATAATTCCTACATTATTTCTTACTATTGGATGAGTCCAATTTGTACGAATTAAAGCAAGTATTTATATATTAATATTTACTTTATTTGCTACTTTACCTATAATTATTATTTTATTGTAAATTTATAATAATATTGATATCTTGAATATAATTTTATTAAATAATATAAATTTGAATAATAATTTATGTATGTTTATATTTCATATCTATATTATATAATAATATAATATAATACAATTTGAAAGATTTTCATATAATATAATAATATATCACTGAATCGAGCATTAATCAAACAATAAAAACTACTTTGTTGTATTGAAATACTAGAACCATTCTATCGATCAAGAATCATAACGCAAAATTATAAATAATTGAATGCAATTACTGTTCCTCATCTCAAACTCTTTTTCGAAATTCTCTCGTGTAAGAAAATCCATTTCTCCAAAGACATTCAATATTTTGTAAACTGTACGCAAATTTGTTAAATTTTCATAGATTGTCATTTCGTGAGTAGTTTTTTTCTGATAGGCATATGACCCAGTCTGTTTCAAAACAATTTCAACAATCTCATCTTTGTATCGGGGCCTCGAAAAATTTCGACCCATCACTGATCAGTTTCTCGCAAGTGGTGATCGCTTCATGACGTTAGTATATAAGATCGATTCGAACAAGCAGACTCAGCGTGTAGCGTACGTCAGCCTGCGTGAACGAATAGCATTATATATGTATTAGTTATATAGTTATATGTAGGATTATTATATGTGTATGTATTTGTATTCGAGATAAGGCATTATAAGACTTGTGTATAAAAATATATATGACCTTCCGCCGTCCGCACACATTCAACACGTGAACAAAAACGTATCAATTTTTTTTTCGAATCGGAAACACTCTTTACAAAAATGTGGACGAATACTTTGTTAAAATTTCACAAACTGCTTTCGGAACTTTGATACATAAGTGTTACACTAGTTCTTTTCCTTTTCATTCAAATTTTCACAAACAGTCATTTCATCTTATGATATGTAGTTTTCGAAATTTTAGATTTTACGGTTTAGGATTTATGAAATACATTTTTTTATTATTCGTCAATTTATTTCATATTTTAACAAAACTGCATATTAAGCTTTACAAAGCTAACTCTTCCAATTTCTGACAAATTTTAGCTCCGTCCAAAAGTGTCATTCTAGTTTATTAAAATTTCGCAAACTTTTTCCATTTTTTGGATCAGTTATTTTTTCCGTGTAGATTTTAAATAGCCTCCACATACTGGCCGACCAGACCCGAGGCTGGCCAGGTTGCGCGAAATGAGAGTACTAGCAATATTATACGCGGACTACAGCGCGCGGGAAACATTGCATTGCCAATTAATAATATACAAATATAAAACAAGATAACTCTGATTAAAACTTTAAGCTGTAGAAATTAATCACTTTCATGAGAAATAATTTGGAAGGCAATTGAGTCTGAAATGTTCAGTTCAGAACATTAGGGAACTTCCATGAATTGCATAAAAATGATTTTTGAAATTTTAGACCCACTCCTCCCCTATTGTAAGGATTCCTAAGATTTTGGTGACCTTTTTCCCCCATTTTATGTAAGATTTAGATTTTCTATTCGATATTCAATAATATATGGACTATTTTCACTGTAAATGAGATTTGAGAAGATTTAAAAGATTTTCAGCGATTTGAGAGGATTTCAACAAGTTTTAAGGCATTTTAAAGTATTTTAAAAGACTATTAAGTATTTCAAAGAATTAAATTTTTTTACGGAATTTAAAGACTTCAAGAGTTTGAAGGAAATACCTAGTACAATTTCAAAGAGAATCTCAATTTTTCACGAAATTTGAAGGATGTGACAGATTTCTTATGGAATCTGTAAGATTTAAAGCGATTTGAAGGGATTTCAAGAGTTTTGCACAGATTTTAAGAGATTTTAACAGATTTTAAGAGATCTTAGGGGGTTTCAAAAGATTCCAAAGTATATTCACGGATCTCAGAGGGTTTCTTAATATTCCAATAGATTCAACGGAATTCCAAAGGATTTTAAGAGATTCGAAAAGATCCCCAAGGATATAAAAGATTTCAAGGTATCTCCTCATATTTCGAAATATTTCAGAGAATTCCCAGGATTTTAGTCGATGTTTAGAGACCTCAAAAGATTTCCACGGTTTTCATAGGATTATGAGGCATTTTTATGAGACTTTAAAGATTTCAAGTGATTTTAAGGATTTCAAAAGATTTCACGAAATCTCAAACAAATTTTCAATAGATTTCCAAGCAGTTCAATCGTTTTAAGGAGGTTTCAAGAGTTTATATACAATATCCATAGAATTCGAAGGACTTCCAGGAACTGTCACTGACCTAAAAAATTTTGAGGGATTCACAAAATTTTCGAAAGAATTCACGAGATTCTAAAGGACTGCAAAGATTTCCAGGGATTCCACAATAAAAATTAATGGAAAACTTTGTGAATTTATGGAAAGCTTGGAAAATTCATGGAAAGTTTGGGAAATTTATGAATCTTGGAAACTGCCGAAAATTTATGGGAGGTATTGGAAATTTATGGAATATTTTGGAAATTCATGGAAATTTTGGGAAGTGTTTGAGTTTCGGAAATTTTCGGAAATTTATGGGAAGTCTTGGAAATTATGGTATTTTGACAATTTATTAAAAAATGTTTGAAAATGGGTGCAGTATTAAATTAGTAATTTGGAATGTTTCATTCCGCCATTCTTAATTATGCAATTGTGTCGCAAACGGTTGCAAAAAAGTCCGAAAATGAAAATAAATAAAATTTCAAAATGGTTTCAACGTGAAGAAAATTAGCCCACAAGATCGTCATTTATCAATATTTTTACTCAACTATTTCCATTTTCCGCCCCTTATAGGACACAAAAAAGTGAAATTTTCTTAACTATATTTTTGAGTTGCATTGCATGTTCAACAAATTTTCTTCAAGTTTTATATTAATCAATAAAGCCGCCCTTGGATAATCGTCATTATAAACTCACAAAAATGCTTTATCTAGCGCCAAAGGCTGTTTTTCTTCAAACAACAGCTTATAGTAAACGAAAATTTGTGAAGCTAAAACTATTTTTTAGATGTATATCCACAACTTCTATTGAGACCTCATCATCCTCAAGTGAATGATTATGACAATATACAAGGAAAATGACTTGAAGGCTAGAGTCATATGATTTTTGTGTTTGAAATAATTTACTTAATATCTAAATTATGAAATATAGTGAATATTTGAAAACATTTTTATGTTACCAAATACTTTTGTGATATAACGGAGGAAACAAATTTATATTTACTACACTCGTACAAAGATCACGGTGATATACATTCATATTTTATTCTTAATTATTATTAATAACGTTAGCATTGTTCTAAAAGTGCTAAACCCAAGAATTTCTTCCTTGATTTTGTATCTGAGATACTTAACAGCTATTTTTCGATAAACAACAAAATTAAAAAATGAAGTTTTTAGTTTTATGTGACAAAGAAATTATAATAAGTGAATTCTGATTTAAATAATCTGGCGATAGTATTCCATTTAAAAAAATATTATTGTTCATTTGAGTCCATGATTAAAAAAACCTTTTTGGGAAAATGTACGATTATTTCGGATTTTGAGAATCTCTAATCATATAATTAATCATTAAACGATCAGGTAATAATTGTATGATTGGAGATTCTCATAAAATCAGAAATTATTAAAAACTTCAATCATGTTTTTTACTGACATAGTTTGATTCCATAAGACCATTTCTTCAAAAGTTATATCATCAGTTAATTTAAGTTCCACTTGTTTAACTTTATCATCAGGTTCTGCTTCCTTGACAATTTTTGCTCTCTCACCTTCTCTTTTATCCAAACGAATTTCCATTTTATTTTCTATATTAAAATTATACAAATTATACAAATTTTGCAAAAATTGTAAAAATTGTATCTCGAGCTCGAGCCGGTGGAGCAGAAAAGAAATCTCAGAGGGGAATTCTGACCCCCACTCCTTACAGTTGGACCGTGTTCCCCCACTCTCTTCTCCTCTCATTCGTGCGCCGACAATCGAGTCAAAGTCCTCCCATCTGTTGCCCTGCGCACGTGTTCAAAAATTCTTTCAATAATTTATATTTTGTGAAATAATGCAGATTCAAAATTTCTGATTGCACCCCTAGAAAGATTAGTAAGAGAACTTATGGAATCCATCATAATCCGAAAATCGATTTTTTGCCTAGTAGGTCCCTTTTCTCGGATCGCGTCACAAATGCATATCGAAATCAATTTACAGCCAACTTTTTAACGTTGCATACGTATGTCAATAGTGTTGATCGACATTGCTTTGAGGATCGCGAGGGCCTTGTCTTTTACTGTCAGTGAAAAAAGTTTCCATTTTATGTTTTTATATTAAAATTGTGAATGTTATACATGAATAATGTAAATGAATATATTTTAAAAATTATATTATATTACAATATAAAAAATTATGACTTTCATATATGTCAAAAAAAGATTGAAGAAAATATCTACGAAGAATGGTAATACGTTTGATTCAATAAACGAATACCAAAATCAATTCATAACCGAATTTTTTTACGTCGCATTCGCTTATTATGATTTGAGTAGCACGAGGAATGAAAAGCAAATAAACTTCCCTGTTTCCCTTACAGAAGAGCCACGATTTCAATTACGGAAAACAATCTTACGCAACTCTATATATAGAAGATAGAACAAGAAGAAGATGAATCCTGTTCTCCGTAAATTTGAATGGAAAATCTCACATTATTTATAAAAATTGGGAATATTATGAAATTGAAAAAAATTATATTGGAAAAACCATGCACGTGTACTTAATGTACATTGCTCCTTGTCTATCTTGTTTTCTTTTCAGTTTCGTGTTGGATAATGCGTACCCGGTTTATTGGCTAGCCTCCCTCCATTGGGGAAAAATGTCTCAATTTAACTTCCGTGTGTCACGCAGTCACGTTTATTTAAGTTTGTTTTTCTCTGATAAGTATATACCCGCCTTTGCAGCTCTACAAAAGGAGGGTGAGAGGAGGGAGTGCGGAGAAAGATTTTGTATGCATTTGAAACTTCAGGGTTGCAAAATTAGGCGACACGTATTTTTCTGATTCAGAAAAAGAAATTGACTGAAAAGTTATGAATATTTGAGCTATGAAGCTTGTTTTTAAAAAAAATACAAATCCATTCTTCAAATCTCTTTAACTTTTTGGCCGAAATAAAACTTACAGAATATCTTTTCCATATAAGCACGTATTTGTTGAATATTGGATAGAGTGAAAAATTGCTTTTTTCTTCAAATAAACTTTTTCCTGTTTTCAAAATTCATCTGGGGAAATAAAGTCCAGATCAATTGAAAAACCAAACTTGTCTATTTCATAAACTTTTCTTTCTGATTCGTAGTTTTATGAGAAAGACATTCTTTAATTTTGAGGCGCTTCATATCATGGAAGAATGAGAGTTCCTTTTTGTAGATTGTTTTCAATAAAAAAAGTTCGTTTCTATTATTTCTTCGAATCTGTGGATGCTGATTATAAAAAGGCCAATATCGATTTTTCAGAGAAAGAAAAATTTCGTGGCTACAAAAATTATTTGGACCACATAATACTCACAGGATGTCTACCTTATAGGGGTGAAAATTAAGAAACAAATAGCAAAAAAAGGTGGGGTTTTTGTGAAAATATACTTTTCATGTTATTAAATGAATCCATCCCATTTTGTTAATTTTGAACCATTTGTACGGATTTGTATCTTTCTGAAAAACAAGCTTTAAAGTTCAAATATTCATTAATTCTTTCAAATTATTTTTATGGCAAAAATGTTTATATTCTAAGTTTTTTAATATTCTAGCATTATGCAAGTCTTTTCTGCCTGACAATGTCAATTTTGTGAAACCATTAGGATATTAAGAGCTGGAAAAATTCTACAATACTCTTCATATAATAGGGATAAAATCTGCTAGACACATTAAATTGAAAAACTAAAAATAAGGATCATGACTTATGACTTACTTTGAGAGAAAGGACTTGCATAGTGTTAGAATATGTATTTAAAAAATCAAAAACTCATAGAATTACTACTTTTGACATAAATGTGATTTGAGACAACTACGAGTATAAACATCTTTTTAGTAATGATGAAAATGTTGGGGGTATTTCTCAATTTTGAAGATTTGAAGTTAAAAACTAATCAATGTTGAAAATTTATGACTAAAATTTATTCAATTTTATAGATTAACATTTGAAAATGATTCAACTGTGAACAGTGAAAATGAGAGCGTTGGTTAATTTGTTGGAAATTTTTACACGTGCATTTTTCGGGCATTGGTATGCAAACGAATTTAAATAATGTAACTTTGAACGTTTTTTGGAATATATAATTCAATTTTGAAGAGATAAAATTCAAATTTATATACTTTTATGAATTTGCAATTGAAAATTCCCAAACTGGGAACAGCAAAAATGACAGCGTTAATTTTTTTTTTGGAAATTATCATTTACCAGAATTTTCATTCTTTCATGCAACCATTTTCTCTTGTTTGAAATCTTCCAAATTATCATTTTATCTAATTTTACATTTTCTAAAATAATATTTGTCCTAATTTTAATTTTTCGAAGTTACGGTTCACCGTAATTTATATTTTTTCGAATCTGACATTTCACTTTGATGTTATGTGCGTTTCGTGCGTTCACATATTATTATTAGTAAAGAAGATAAACAAGCGTATCTAAAAGTTTTACTACCTTTTTCCCGTAAGAAAGAATTCAGATATAAAAAGTTTATCGCTTTGCTAATCTCGTGTTTATATGAACATGTGGGTCAACTTCATTTAGAATATGTTTTTAAGGATATTAGAATAAATATTTATACCTATTTCCAATCATTTATAATAAATTCTTTAATTTTGTGACTAGATGGATTAAAGTTTGAGGAATGTTCCAAGGCTTTGTACCTCAGCTAAATACAAATTGCAAAATGTTATAGAAATTAAGTGAAGGTATTTATAAACGTTGAAAAATAGTTTTGAAATTCCAGAAGAAAGTTTGTTCCATTATTTACCATAAAATTCAAATTATAGTACCGACAGTTAAAATATGACAAGGATAATTTTGAATTTACAATTCATCTTATTCAGGACTTCAGATACATAATTCAATCCCATTATCAGTGTTTATATATCAGAGTATGAAATTCATAGAAAAGTATAGCTGTTGGTATAGAAAATATTACAAATAAATACATAAAATTCGTTTATACAATGAAATAATGAAATCTGTCATTATTTGTAAAACTTGAGAATACTTTGAGATTGAAGTAAAAATTAACGTTCTCTTCTATATTGAAAAAATTATGCACTTGTAGTCAATGTACATCTCTCCTTCTTTTTATTGTTTTAATTTTTATTTTCGTGTTGGGTATGTGTACCCTGTTTTTTGGCTAGCCTTTCTCCATTGAGGAAAATATGACGTATTTGATAAATAACAATCATAAGTTTACGTTGACATGAGTTTGGTTTTTCCTGATGAAAGTTTTCCAAATTGGGTCGTTAATATCCGACTTTGCTCATGCACAGAAAAGCTTTAATACAACTCCATATGTACGTATAACTATTAGGGTCGTCCAGAAGAAGGTTGTTTTCACTTTACTTCAGCCGTAGTGAAACTACGTCTTCCTTAGGTCAAGAAAAACACCTTGAATTTCTTCCAGATTCAAACAAAAGATTAAGAGGTGGGTCAGATCACTTTTATGACAGTATTTTCAAAAATTTTCAGACCATTCGAGAAAGCAGAATTAATGCGATGGAGCCTTAAGTGAATAAATTTCCTTTTTCATTAGAATCAAAAACAAATTTAGTAATTTGTACATGAACAACATATAACACCGAGCGCGAAGCGCGAGATCCACATATTTTGGAGCGCGAAGCGCGATGATCAAGTACTCCGAGGCGTGAGGCGCGCTTAAACTTGCGAGCGAAACAAGCTGCGCGCTAAGCGCGCGATGAAAAAATGCCCGCGAGGCGGGCAGATTTCTCATTTTTTGAAAATATATATTCTAACATAATGCAAGTCTTTTCTCCTGAAATTAGTCACAAATCATGATTCCTATTTTCATATGTTAATCTGATGTACCAAGCAGATTTTCTCCCTATTATCTGAAGAGTATTCTAGAATTTTTCCGGACCTTATTATCTTCACAATTTCATAAATATGCAAGCTTAAATGCCTGTTTTGAATAATTATTTTATTTAATTTAACAAAAATGACATTAATGTGTGAAATATTCAAAAACTTAAGAAACTAACACTTTTGAAATAAAAATGATTTAAGAAAATTCACAAATGTTGGAACTTTGAAGCTTCTTCTTCCAAATAGTACCAATCCGTTCTTAAAATCTCTATAGCTTCGGACCTAATTGAGATATTTAACTTTTCTTTCCAGAGGTCATTCCACCCTTTTTATTTTTTGCTATTTTGTCTTCAATTTTCACTGGTATAAGAAAGACATCTTGTGAGTATTATGTGGTCCAAATTGTTTTTGTAGCCACAAAATTTTTTCTTTCGAAAAATTTAGTATTCGCCTTTTTCTTATAAAGAACGTCAGATTCAAAAAAATAATAAAAAGAAACTTTCCTGACCCCAAAACGTTCTCCGTAAGAGACCTTTCACTCTTTTATATGTAGCATCGTTTCCGAGGAAATTTCGAAAAAAGAATTTTTCGAAAAAAATTCTTGTGTCCACAAAAATGGTTTGGCCTGCATAAAAAATACAGACTTTCTTCTTTCTATAAGCACGAATTGTTTATTTGATAAAAATTATTATTAATTGTTTATTTGATAAGAAAACGCAATTTTCCATTTCATCGAACATTCAAAAAATGCGTGCTCGTATGAAAAAGACATTCTGTGAGTTCTATGCGGGCCGAACCATTCTGGTAGGCACGAGAATTTTTTTCAGATTTTTTTGCGAACAACGCTAGATATTGTAAACGAGTAACTTGCCTTTTTTGTAACATAGAGCGTTTTTAAATGAGCAAACTTTGGTCCTATAACTTTTTCGTATCGGTCGATGTTTATGAGCAGTCACCACCAATTTATTGAAAATGGCCAATTACACTTCGGCACTAATTAATAACGAAAACAACTTTGTACTTATCTGCATTAAATTACAGTCGCCAGATCCTACTCGGATCAACTTTAAAAGTTCAAATCGAAAGAAATTGAATTTGAAATCAAAGATAAAATCGAATAAATATTATTGCAAGTTAATTAAAATGAGTGAGCCTGGAATTCATTTGCTAGCTCAGGCCCGTCTCTGGGAAATAGTAGAGGGGCTAGTTCTTTGAATCGGAAATTTTTTTAATTAAATGAAATATATAAAATAATCATAAACTTAAAATGCAGGAAATAGTGATTCTATTGCAAGATGAAATATGCTGAGTAACAGATTTGTTTGATAAAGACATTAAAAGTCCAGCAAACAGTTGAATGATGGAATGACAAAATTAAATAAATATAAGGACAAATTCGATAACAGAAATTAACATGCGAGAAGAAAATTAATCCAGTCAGAAATATTCCGCTTCTGAATATGATAACACAGGCCCACAAAAAAAAGTATCCTGTACTTTTGACCAGACAGGACTTTTCAAACGTATTTGGCATCGCTGAATCCGAATTCGGAGTCAGATTTAGGGGTTTCCCAGTTAGTTTTCAAGAAAAAAGTGAAAAACATGACGTTTTATGTTTTTTTTCATGGTTTTCCAACAAAAAAAACGAAGAATAATGAAAAAGATCTGACCCCAAATTCGAATTATCTAGGTGAAAAAACGTCGATGAAAATATTTCTGTTTTTTTTCCATGAAATTTTGTCCTTGCAGGGCACTGAAAACTGAAAAACCATAGCTACTGCAAATACGATGGGCTGAGTGGTTGAATTGGAATTTGTTTATGTATATGTACATATATTTATGCAAATATTCAAATTCTTTGTAGATGAGTACATCCTGACCTACCAAGAACAATAACCATGAACTAGATAGAACTTTCAAGGTCATTTGACGGCCAAAGCAA
>JAUMHM010098631.1:8909-24079 GCA_032362435.1 Melikaiella ostensackeni
TGTGGTGGTTTTTTATTACCCCCCCCCCCCCCCAAGATTTCAGATAAAATTCGAATGGATAAAAGGGATCGCACGTGAGAAGAATTAGGCTTAATTACATTTAAACAAAAATGCATTTATTCATAAAAGCCTATTCTAGCTACCATCACAATATGAGAAGTACCTATGTCCCTGGCTATGATTTACATCTGATCCTCATAAAATTTATCTATTCCAAAATTTATTCTTATTTCTACAGACTTGTTATAGTTCCACACAGTAGTTTTGTTAATTCTCTGTCGATCTTACTTTATTTATATGCCTTATTTCTTTCATTATATTTACAGACTCTCTCTAACAAGAATTACAAAATGAGAGTTGAAAAAGTAATAGATTTAATGCTTTCACGATGATTCATTATGATGAAAGGAGGTGTTTCGAGTTTCAATCGTGTGCAAGATTCGTAGTTTTGCACACGATTGAAACCCAAAACACCTTCTTTCAGTTAAAAAAGTATTCTTGGACTTACAATGAATGATGAAGATTAAATATTTAGATAACAGTTCTACGCAAGGAAAACGCTCAATAAATTGAATGACACGCTGAATAAAATAATTGAAGGTGGGTTTTCTACCCCTTATCTTACACGCATACCTTACTTTGTGTCTAATGCGCAAATATCAAAATTGAATATTATATTTCGTAAGAAAATATTGACCTTTGAAAATGTGACCCTATGTCTTATTTTATAGTTATGGAAATTACTGCATAGACCAAAGTAAGGAGTAAACTCCGCTTTACTCGTCTCTGATTTATGGGTCCCTTTAAAACTCCACTTCGTCTGGATTTGAACGGAAAGACCTAAAATACAATATTTTCACACGCTTTTTACATTTGGATTTGAATCAGGAAACATACGCTTTAAATTTCACCTGAGTAATAGATTAAAAATTTCATTTTAATTCTGAATTTGCGCGAATACTGCGAAAATAGTGGACTATCAATGCCTTAAGCACTCAGGCTTCAAATCTCTTTCGTACACGAGTCGAAATCAACGCAGTTATACCTAATCGTGCCCTCACGAGTATTTTATTTTATAAAATAAATTAAAAATTTTATTCAGACGTTAGGTCTACACATATAAAGAAAGTGGTTAGCTGTCACTATGTCCAGTGTGCTGGATTTAAAGAGCACCATAACTTGCATTAGTTGCCACACAAATATCTTTAATTCGCTCTTCAATTGAAATTTGTCACTGGAGATCATATAAGAGAGAAAAATAGAAGGCGTTATTCACTACTCAGGGGAAGCTGGAGATCGTTATTCAGAAAGAATATTTTTCTAGATCAGATACTAGAGTAAACTACACTACCGACTTATAAATTCAATTTTCAATAAGGAAATTAGTCAAATTCATTTTTTGATAAGGAAATGAGTCAAAAACCATGTTTTTGAGAAACAAAATTCGAGAGTTGTAAATCCTCATCCCTTATGTCAAGATTTTCCAAAAATTGAAGCTTTTAAAGAACATTTGAGATTCATGGTAGAATAAGAGATAGAAATGCAGTTTCTGCGGAATATGTGCGATAAAACGCTAATGGATAAAGTCAGTAATGAGTGGGTTCTCAAAGAATGTGGTGTAGGAGAAACATTGTTTGACAAGAGTGAAAGAAATTTGCTGAAATGGTTTGGTCATGTTGAGAGAATGAGTGAAGAACGTTTAACGAATCAAGTATATTTAGGTGAAGTGAGGGGTAGCGCACCCAGAGGTAGACCAAAGAAATAATGTTTCGAATGTGTGAATGAGACCCTAAAGAGAACGAATATTCGAAGTCGTAGAAATACAAGAGCGTGCATGAAACGATGCATGGATGTAACGGAAGCAAAAGAGGTATGCAGTGAAACGAAACTAGAACCGAACGAGTGACGCTTACCCCGAAAGTGATTTGGCTTAATGGTATAATAATAATATTTTTAAGGAAAAATATTAATTTTATCCACAAGATGTGTCAATTACCTCATATTCCAAGTAAATTAAATATTGCCCAATTGAGATTGGAAAATCGATAAGTTTCAAGCATCCTATAAAGAAAATTCTTCAAAAAAAGCGGACCTCTAGAAGTTATCTAAACAACTCATCATTTTACACAGCTCATTGAGACATAAAAGGGTACTAACAGAACGTATGCCCGTTTAGATTTGGCGCAATGATCTGTTTTGTCTTATAAAAGGAATAATCCTATTACCCCATTAAGCCAGATCAAACATTTCGCAAAAAATGATGTCCTTAGTCATACCTGGGTGGAGGCGTAGACCTGGGTGGCGTCTTCGCACGTCTTGGAGGCGAATGCCCTAATAGCACTGGGGAAGGACTTTTTCTGGCACGTGATACTCTCAGCTTTGGGGAAAAGTACCTCGGTGATCCTCTTTTCGGAGAAAATCGGGAGTAAAGCGAGGATCTCCTCGACGAATGACGTGTCAGAGGTGAATGTCTCGGGGAATGATGTCTAGGAGACGAGAAGACTCTTCTAACTTCCCTCCTTTTTGGCGAAATCGATCTTGCGATAGGAGAATATGATGGTTTTGGAGAGATAGATCGTTTGAGAGATCCGTGATGTGAATCCTGGTGAGAATCATGCGGGGAATAGAAACCTCGAGAGTGTCTCGAGGGAGAATGTCTAGGAGAATGTCTTCCTGGTGAAAGTTTGATAGAAGAGTGTCTCCTAGGGGAAAATCTGATAGGAGAATGCTTTGGTGAGTGTCTTGCTGAAGAAGTAGGCCTTCCTGAGAAATATCTTCTAGGCGAACGTTCAGAGACCTCTCTTCTCCTCGGGGAACTCGACCTCGTGGGCCCGACAGATGTCTTTGGGGAAATCTCTCCCGAAGAAGAAAAAGCAGGAGACATTGATTTATTATAGGGAGAGACTGATCTCTCCGAGTAAGACATGTTCCACTTCTGTACTAGTTCGGTCTTCATCTTGTTCAGCTTTTCAAGAAGATGTTTTTGATATTGTCCTTGGTATTTCTTTTTGTTGATCTTGCTAGCTGCGGAAGCAGCACTGCTTGAAGCGAATTCAGCAGGCACAATACGATTGTGCTTGAAAGGTGAGATGTTGGTATACTTCGTGGTTCCAGAAGTAGTTGGAGAAGGTGGGCGAAACTTGCGCGGGTTTCTGTCTGAAAGACCGCGGTCTTCGAAAATGTAGTCGTCAGAGGTTTTTCTATTTGACAATATGGATTTTCCTTTTTTTGGTGCGGGGGCGATTCGATCCCAGGCAGAAACTAGATTATAAATCTTGATGGTCTGTTCGAGAACTTTGTCAAACATATTTTCAAGTTGCTTGAAAGTGTCCTTATTAAAGGAAGTCGAGGCGGCGTTTACCTTGTATTTTGCATGGGTCATTAATCTGTGTGATTCTTCAACTTCTTGAAAAAAAGTAGGACCTGGTCGGCTTGACTCTCGGCCAAACTCTGTTCGAATAGCGGAAAGCTTTTCTCGAAGATCCTGCGGCCTCCGTGATTTTTTCTCGTGTAAGGGTTTCATTCTTAAAACTGGGTTCTCCTCTTCCCTATGTTTACGTTTCATTGGAGGCTCTTCCCAGGGCCTTTGTCTGGGTGGTAGATCATCAAAGGACTTTGGCTTCGCTGGAAGATCATAGAATGATCTTTTCGTGGTTGAATCATCCCACGCTTTTGGTTTCGGTGGAGGTTTTGGTTTCGCAGTTTCTTGTTTGGAAGTGAAGGTGATAGTCTTTTTGGGTTGTTTCACGGGGATTCCTTCCAAAAGTTCGGGAGAGCGGCTTCGTCTTACTGCGAATTTGTTTCTGTTTTCTTGGAGATTTTCCTGATTGTTCCTGTTTGGAAGAGCAAAGTTTTTATTGAAAGTCGGGGAGGGTTTGACGGATTCGAATTTCTGAGGGCAAAGTTTTTCCTCAACTTTGTTTGCGGCCTTTCTTTGATTTTTCGCGTTTGGATTTGGAATTTGGTTTTTTGGTCGGAGATCCAGTGAGGGAATGATTTTCTCCATCACTCTTCGCTCCATGAGGATTACGGCTTCGAAATCAGGACCGGCTGGTAAAGTGTCGACGACGCAAGCTTTTATGGGAATGAAGGGATTTCCCAGATTTCCAGATGCGGGTCTTGTGAGTTCCAGAATTGAACGAACTGACAGTTTTGTTAATGTTGTGACTAGAACCAATCTCCGTAGGCTTGCTATTCTCCGAATGCTGGACATGACTTCGACTTCTGGAAATAAATGTATTAAATTGAAACTCAGTCAAATTTCGTTTACGGTGTATAAGTGAATATGCTGGTATGAAACTTTGTCTTAAGTGGGATATAATTCAGATATTAAGCCGTATGACAATGTCAAATTTCAAACATGATTACTGCCATGAAGAACTTATGTTGACAAATCTAATTAATTTAGGTGAAATAATTTATTAACAATAAACAATCGCTATTCGGAAATGAACACAGTCATATTTTACGTTCCATTCACTTTAAAAATGATTTCTTTTCATTAAGTATTATAGAACATTATCAATTTTTATAAATTCTTCCAGAAACTATGCAAAAAATGTATGACATAGAAAAATTGCAACTAAGAAAATAAATTTTTAAAGAAAAGAAATCATTTTTCAAATTTACAAAAGGAAAGATATTGGAAAAAATGAAAGTGAACATACCTTTACCAATGTAAGAATCAGTGTTGACGATGGCAGACGCTCTGCAATTCGAAAGTACGTTTGCTATCGTAGCCATAACTTCCGTAGGTTGTCCCATCACAAAAGACGCGTTTTTCATATTATTCAATTGACATATCATTTCCGCCTCTTCAACTTCTGCTGGTGAGTCCAAGCCTATGATCTTCTGGCATTTCTGTAAAATGATATTCCACAAAATTTATTTTGGGAAAAGCATTTCAGAAGATTAATTAGAAATAATTTTGTATAGATCCTTTTATATTTCACTTCTACAAAGAATAATAATAATCATATCTGGGTTCTCCTAATGATCAATTAGTCAATAAATAAAAAAAATTGAAACTTACATTTGCCATCATAAGACCCGTCAGCCCGATTCCACATCCAATTTCGACGACTGTAGTTTCTGGTGTCGGTGCAAGGTGATCGCAAATCGCATTTCCAAGACTTTCAGCTCCTGCCGCATTCGAGCAGAAATTCGTCTCTGGTCCAAGTTGGAGTCTCACTCCTCCAACGACTTCTTCAAGAGCTCCGACTCCCATCACAAAACTTGTGTTCGAGTGATTTCTGTTGTCAGATCTGAAAAACATGTATGATTTTGCATGTTCAATTTTATACATTTAAAACTTAGATCTGTCAAGTATATTTAATCAGGATGTCTAGTGATCAAGCAATTTGAAATTCCTGAGTTTTTCCCGAACATATTATCCCCCCCCCCTCCCTCTGACCAATTTGAAAATGACTTTTTGTAATTTGTCCCAAACCAGTATACAGAAATGGGAATTTCAACATAATATTCAATTTTGTAAAAGAATTTTGTAAAAGAATTTCAATGGAAATCATGGAAATCCCATGTTTCCAAGTGAAACATATAATTCTTTACAGAGATTTCCTATTTGAAAGTGAAAATTATCATTTTTGAAGGAAATTCCCTGTCTTGAAGTCTAAGTCATAATTCTTTACTGAAGTCCCCTCATCCAAGTCACAATTACATTTATTTGGAAAAATCCCCCGTTCCTAGTCAGAATTATATTTATTTACAACCTTTTCTATTATAATTCAGAAATATAGTAACTCCCTTTTTCCAAAATTTGGAAGGGGGGAGTTTCAAATTGTGACAAATTCTGACTTCGCACCGGTAAAAATTAAAATTCTTGATGAAATTTCCTGTTATAAAGTGAACTTGAATTTAAAAATATAATTCTTTGTGTACATTCCTAGTTCTATTCCGCAATTATAATTCTTTCAGAAAATTCCCTGTCCTAAAGTAAAAATTCTAATTTTATGTCGAAATTGCCTGTCCCAAAATCAAAATTATAATTCTTTTCGGGAGTTCCCAGTTCCAGTTATCGAAATTACATTTCTTAGCTGAAATTCTCTGTCCCAAACTCAAAATTATTATTCTTTACTAAAATTTTCTATCCCTGAGTAAAAATTATACTTCGTCACGGAAATTCCCTGTCCTAAACTCAAAATGATATTTCTTCACTGAAATTCCCTGTCGCAACTCAGAATTATAATTGAAGGATCCCAGGACATAATGCCGTAAATACCAGATTTCGGAAATGCGTTTTATTAGCTTAAGCTAACTATAAATCAGAAGTGGGTCAAAATCCAGGTTTGGTAATCTAAAAAAAATGTGATTCCTTCTTTTCACCTGTTCTTTTCACGATTTAATAGAGCTAAATAAAAGCTCGAAAGTGATATCTTGCTTTTCTTTTGAAATTAAATGCGTTGAAGATCGACAGTTTTTTGTGTCCCTTAAAAATTCGGGTTTTGGCACTTATTACTCCCTTATGCCCCGGGATATCTCAATCCTTTCAGAATATTCACTGTTTCAACTCAGAATTAGAGTAATAAAATATATTAAACCATTTTTAGTCTGCATATTAGTACCTTCGAGAGAACAACGCCGGTCACTGAATCAAGTTCCCGGTCATTTCCCGGTCAAGTAGACACTCTTACAATTTAAAGTTATCTATTTAATCGAAAGTTTTTAATTTTTCCCATTATGATAGTTTTCATACCGGAATTGTAAAACTCCTAATTTTCATTAAAAATGCTTCAATCTCTAACGATGTAATTTGTGATAATTCAATTTTTGGATTCAAAATTATTGAATATTATTGATATTAATATTAAGGCTTTTTTTTAACAAATATGTAAGATACTTTCTGTAGAAATATTTGAAAGAACCTATTTAGCTTTTGGATATTTTTCAAGTTTTTGAGTTGAAAAAGTTGACATTTTGGTAATTTTTTAACTTTTTAAAATTTTTCTTTAAATTTTGAAGAGCTTTAAAAACATTCTTGGTTAAAAAGTAAATTCACTATCTTTCCCCTGTTTTTCGCAGTCTGAAAAAACTGCTTTACAATAAAATAATTTCTTAAGCTCTTACCTCAGAATGGTCGTGCAGTAAAGTGACTTTACGTTGCAAGATTTTCCAGGTCCGGTTTCAAAAAAACATTTCAAACGACCCATGACTTCAGCATTGAGGTTTCCGGCAGTTACAAGAAACATAAGTTCGTTTCTGCGATTGCACCGAACTAGAAGCCATGACCAGTCCAATTTCAATTTCGGGGCTGGTTTGTCATCAACGGCGACTACATCAGAAATGTTAGTGATCGTTTTTGGAACCTCCTTTCTCGTGAATGTTAATCCTTCTTCACATTCTAAAGATGTGGTTCCCAAGAACTCTTCAAATATCTGGAAGCGAGAAACAAATTGCAGAATTTTCTATTCGTCTTACCATAATTCAAGTGACAACGCTTTTGACATTAATATTTTGAGTTAATATTTCAAGTTAAGAGTTAATATTAATGAAAGTTATTATTTTGATAGTTATTTTATGATCAATCAAACATGAGTTACATAATTATTGAATGAATATTTATTGGGCAAATATTTAAAATTTAATGGTGAGAGTCCTCATTTTAAGAAATTGATTTGTTCTGATTGCCACTTTCTTCAATCACATCTGAATTTTTCAAACTTAAAAATTTTTATTTTTTAAATTATATCATTTTTTAAAGTAGAAAGTCTTTTTTATATACTTCGGCAAATTCTGGATCAGAGTTTTTCTTGACTTTTCCTTGATAAAGAATTAGATTTAGATTTAAGCAGAAAAAGACAAACTTCCTTGCGGGTAGAGAGTCTTTGTTTAATATATCTGCAAATTGCGAAAGAGAGAATTTTCCACCCATCCTTTGTCGTTCCAGTGGCTAGAGACATGTTCATGCCAGAATTCTCTTACGAGCAAATTTTTTTGTTTTGCGTTTTATGTATCAAAAAGTGTGTGTGTACCTTGACAGCACGCTTTACAAAAGGTGGATATTCGATGGGATTATTGAAGTCTAAATCCTGGCTATCTAAAGGCTCCAACGTCCAGGTTATTCTTCCTCTCTTCTTATTCTCGTACTCCCGAGGCAGCTGTTCGCGCTCTTTTTTGCCTAAAATGCCAAGAGGATTTTCTGTTTCGAGCTTGTTTTTTGAACTCTGACAAGGTGTTCAGCGCAAAGCTGACGCACCGCTGTGAGAGTGAATTAAGATTATTTCAAATTATTTTTCATGGGAAAAATACCCTTTTATATGCATATGTATAGTTTCCACCTGGAACATACTAATAAAACGGTGTTAATCACACTGTCTATATTGTGTGGTACGTGGTTTTCGGGACAGTCGACAATTTTTGTAAGTCACAGTCACTTTAAGTTTCTCACGGTTTCATTATATTTAATAAGGACTTGTCGTTCAAGGCCCAATTTTCTATTGTAACCTGAATGCAAACATTTTTATTTCGGTTAAACTTCCGACTTGATTCAAATAAGGTTGAAGATTACTATCACTAAGTTCAATATTAAGTTTAAGAGTTAAAGGTTAAGCAGTAGAAGGAATGCAAATTAGGAATTAAAGTTAAAACTGAAAATTTAAATCGAAATACTGGGTTCAAAAATTTTAAAGGTGAGAGGGTAAAACGAAGCGGAAGAAAAGAGAGTCCAAGAATTAAGATTGGTTGCAGAAAGAAATAGTCACAATAGTTTATAAATTTTTGGGAACCATCACCACAACAGTTTCGATTTCGATGCACAAATAATATTCACTCAAGATGTTAATTAATTTTATTTAGTCAATGATTTTTTGACGATTTGATTAAAGAAGAGGATTAGTCACAGTCACACTAATTACCATTCGAGATTTCGTGGAAAATTTTACAAACGATTTTTCTATCTGTGGAAATCTTTAAAAGTATTCAGTCTTTTATTTATAATGTTGAAATTAGTAAAACTATTTCAAAAACAAAATCTGTGATTCGGCGATTTAATTCTATGCATTTACAAGGGACTACCGTTTTAAAGTTTCCAAAATTGAAATTTGATAAAATGCTCTATTTTATTATTCGAAACCCCTCAAAGTGCTTTTTCTCGTTATTTAAATAGAGTTGATATTTCAAAAACAAGAACCTACATTTAAAAATTTTCTAATAGACGTGGGAATTCTGGATTCAAAGTTTCCAACTTTAAAAAATGCTGCATATGAAAATATGCGTTTTACAAAAATATTTCGGAAGTGAAATTTTGTTTATTACACTTCGCTTGCTGCATTTATGTACCCTATTCTAATAACATAATTGAATTAAACCAATCTTAAAGTTTTATAATTAAAAAAAATTGAAATTCATGTCAACGTTAAACCACATAAGAATAAAAAATTTCAAGATCAAAATTCGATTCTAATTCAGGAAGATCCAAATTCGAAATTTTTCTCAAAATATTCAAAAAAATACAAATTAGAAACATGTTTATGATATCAAATTTTTTACTCTGTTTACAAGAGCCTCAAAAGTCGACAAAAATAATAAAAACTTAATAAAAATTTCAAGAACAGACAAAATTCTATTTGTTATCCCACCGAGAAGAGAATTCATCAATTTTCCAATGTCACTAGAAAGCCAAATTCATTCAAAGAGGAAAAAATCATACTCATACGTAGGTCAATTTCGTGCATATCACAATAGATCTTATCATTCCACACCTCCTCGAAAAATATTTACCATGTTTCTGGATTTATATAAATTATAAACCATAGAATGAAAGTTCAACTTTTCTAGTAGAAAGTAAAGTCTTTTAGCAAAGTCTTTAAAGTTCCAAGCACAGAATTCGTCGACATTTCCGCTTATTTTCACTTTTTCCTTAATTACATGCAGGAAATTTTGTTGTCGATTAAGAACTATATGAGATGAATAAAAATACCTGAATTCGTTACTTCACTGAGTCGACTGGAAGTCACTTCTGAAATAGATTCACTAGAATCGTTATTGATGCAACACAAATGATGGACTTTTTGCAATCACTTAATACTATCATTTCTGAAAGCCCCGTATTTCAATCAAATTACAAACCCCTTACAATTCAAGCCTGCTCGAGAATCTCAATTCAGGCATAAAGAAATGCATTAGAAATTAGAAACTAAAGATAATTATCAAAAATTATCTAGTCTATCCAAACTTCTCTCCTTCTATAACACCAGTTTATCTATAATCACTATCACTTTACACATGTTCATACATTTTTAATGAATAACAACACTTTTCATCTTTATGGATATAAAATGATTCCTCCACAATAGGGTAACTTTTATTTAACAACAATAATTGTGATAAATAAAACGAACACTGAAATTAAAAGTCAGAACAAAAGTTAAAGGAATCAATTGAAAACATGTGTAAAAAATCAGAGAATGAAACTTTATTTTTTCTTTCGATAATGATTTTACTTAACTTCGAGATTTATGCAACATATAAAGACAGTAAAGCTTACTTGAAAAGAGATAAACAATATTTCATTGATAATCTATTAAAATATCATCTTTCAAAAGAAAATTATTCTTAACAAATTCTGTGGCACGAATACTGTTTATATATTTGTATTTTAGAAAATAACCCATAAAAGGCGAATCTAAAATCTCTTTTAAGAGGGAAAATACGTCAAATTACTCACATGTGAACTTCCAATGATTCGTATGGGGTTGTTTTAAAGAACATGGTCTCGGTGGTTCTAATCTGCAAACTAGTGTGCCGATGTTGGATTGGACTACGTTCAACCATTTTTCGTACGACGGATAAAAAGATTCCAACACTCGAGCCAATTTCGCCAAACGTTCCTTAACATATTCATGCTTTTTTTGTAACTGTAACAAATTTTAAACTGTATTCATATATTCCGGAAAATACTTTTACTAAATCTCATTTTATTTTACTCTACAGAGTATCTACTCAAATCCTGAAAAAAAAATCCCTGATAACTCCATGTTTTTTCCAGGTAGCTCTAGATGTTTCCAGGTATAATTTTTTTAAATACATAGTCATTCAAGAATTTAGTATCGCATTTTTTAAAGCAATCGACCCAACATCCCTTCAGAGCATTACATAATACTTAAATAATTCAAATTAAAATCCACCTGTAAATGGTTAAATTGTAATTACTTAAAAAATTTCAAGTACAAATTCAAAATGGGTTTCTTCCTATTTTGAAATTTTCGAATCACTATTTTTCAGACGTCAAAAGCGTAAATTCTTCAACATCCGTCCATCTAATTCGATAATTGTAATAACTTAAAATTCAAAAATCGGAATTTGTACACTGTTTGGAAAATATGACCATTTAAAACTAAGAAGTGACTAAAAGTGGCTTATGTTCATACAAAACGAAGCCATAACGTCAATTAAAATACTTATCTATTTGAAATTTCCAATTTAAATAACCCTTCTTCTTTCATCGGCTTAAATTTTACAGTTTAGATAAAATGTTATTACTGAACGGAACTTTAAATTCCTCAGATTTCAAGTCGAAATATCGTCCATCTAGTTGCATAAGGTCGTAAGCTACACCATTTTCAAAATTAACTTTTTTATACAATTTCATACTTTATTATGCCATGCGTCGATTAACGGAAATATTCTAAACCAAAAATTACGCATTACTTCAGTAAGGCCTGATGTAATTGAAGGGTCAGTTCCCCGGTCCCATCAAGCTAACAGTCCTTTCAAATTTATAAGGTCGAAAGCCACATGCGAAAAAAGGTCGTATCCCACTTTGAAAAAAATAATGTATGACGTAAGCCACATAACCCGATCAAGTGAAACTGTAAACAGAGCCTGAAAGTTATAAATTTTCAAAATTTTCGCTGATAATTAATATCGTGGTCCAGGAATCACGGATACTACTGTAAACTGTAAACTGCTGTAAAAACGGAAATCAGCTATGTGCAGTATTAAGAAGTGTTTCGGTTTCTTCATATAAATTTGTACCCAAAAGACTTTATATTTTTTCAAATATGTATGTATTATTGTCAAGCAAGTCGATTACGACTAGACGGACGATCTATTGCATTTTCAACAAAATAGTTGAACTTTTAACCAAAAAAGATGACTTTGATAAGATAATTGAAGTTTCAACAAAATAATTAAATTTTCAACACAATAGTTGAATTTTCAACCTACAAAGATGCATTTTCAATCAAATGGTCGAATTTAAAAAACAAAAGACTAAAATTCAACAAAAGCAGGTGCATTTTCAAGAAAATAGTTGAATTTTCAAGCCAAAAAGAAAAAATTTTTTAGAAGACCATTGAATTTTCAACCCGAAAAGTTGATTTTTCATCGATAAAGTTTATATTCAACCAATAAAGATAAATTTTCATTCCGAAAAGACAAATTTCTAACACAACCGGTGAATTTCCAACGAGAAATGATGACTTTAACAAAAAGTTGAACTTCTGAACAAACAGCTGAATTTTTGACATAAAATGATAAATTTTAAACGAAAAGGATTAATTTTCTACAAAAAGACGAATTTTCAACAAAATATGTGAATTTTCAACCAAATAGTTGAATTTTTAGTTTGGAAAACGTCTTTTCAACAAAAAGAAAGATGAATTTTCAGCGAAAATGATGAATCTTCGACCAAAAAAAAAATCATTTTTTACAGAGTAGTTCTACTTTGAACCAAGTAGTTGATTTTTCAACCAAAAAAGGTGAATTCTCTGAAACGTGTAATAGTTAATATTTCAAACCAAAAAAAATTTAATTTCAAATCGCTAACAACTGACTTCAGCCAAAAAGACGAGTTTTCAACAAAATAGTTGAATCCTCAACTAAAACAGATTAATTATCAACCAAACACTTGCCTCTTCAACCAAAAAGATAAATTTTCCACCAATAATGATGAGTTTGCAAAAAATAGATAAACTTTCAACAAAGTAGTTGAATCTTGAACTAAAACAGATAAATTATCAACCAAACACTTGTCTCTTGAACCAAAAAGATGAATTTTCTACCAAAAAAGATGAATTTGCAAAAAATAGATAAATTTTCAACCAAACAATTAAATCTACAACTAAAAAAATTAATTTTGAATCTAGAATGGAATAGTTTAATATTCAGTTAAAGAATTAGTTTTCAATAATAATGAGAAAAACGAAACAATTTTCCATCAAAATAGTTGAACCAAGTAGTTCCAATTTCAACCATGTAGTAGAATTTTCAACCAAAAAAGTTGAATTCATGACAAAAAATGTAACAGTTAAATCCTCAACCAAAGCAGATTAATTTTCAACCAAACAGTTGCATTTTTAATCAAAAAGATTAATTTTCTATCAAAAAACACGAATTTTTAACAAAACAGTTAAATTTTCAACCAAAGAGTTCAACATGCAACCCAATAGTTAAATTTTCAGCCGAGAATAAAATTTTTTAACCAAGAAGTTTAATTTTCCAGCAAAAAAGACGAATTAGCAGAGAAAAATAATTAATTTGTCAATCAAACAGTAGAATTTTTAACCAAACGAGATAAATTCCGAAACAAAAATATAGTAATAGACTTTAGAACCAACAATAATTCATTTTTAAGCAAAAGTCGTGGGAATTTCTCATTGGACTCTATTGAATGATGGTAGCAGCATTTTTTTTAATTATCATATAGTGCTTAAGAGTCTATTCGTGGCAGAAAAATTTGTTCCGCCCGGTTAGAAATCAACTTTGATCAATATTTTTTACAGGAACATGAGTTTGGAACTATACATCAAATTAAGCCAATCAAATGAAAGAAAAAATTTGACATTATGCACTGAGACGCATCACTTATCAATGTTTGAAAAATTGAAGATTACTTTAACTTTCTTTGGTGCTGAGATAGAAAAAAGTGACTGAAGTGACCTACTCCCTTAAAATGTGACTTAAAGCAATGTAAGTGACTGTGTGCTCGTCCTGTATAAATAATGCTTTTTTAGTCATTGCAGATATTTAGATATGTAAAAATGGCACTATTTATATGTAAAATTGAAAAACTAAATTGTTTCATTTGTGAAAGTAACGTTATAAAAGAAGAAGTAATGTCTCAACGGTACAACAGGGTGGCCAGTAAAAAAGGATTTCAAAATTCCCTGATTTTTCCCTGAACGGAAATTGAAATTCCCTGATCACTTCTCCATTTTTTAACAGAGTCTGCTAGCCTGTTACCGTGCTTATTATCATTCAATAAATGAGTTATTCGCATAAAAAAAACATTTGAAATATATTTCACTTAAAAATTACATTATTCTTTGGCACGAATTAGCACGAATGTAACATTTCAATCACAGAACAAACTTGCATTTTATCATTTAATGAGGCGACTTCTTTTTCTCACTTCTTCTAATGCTCTGGCCCTCTTGGCTTCTAGTTCCTTTACTTGCAGATTTAAAAGCCTCTTCTTGGCTGCTGCCGTGTTCTGAGATTCGGCATCTTTTCTGCTTTGTCTGCAATATTGCCATCGAGCCAATTTTTATCAAAAGGAGTCGTTAACAAAGTTCCCAATCTTTTTTTCCCCAGTTTGAGATCAGCTGCAAGGTATGGATCGAAGCAGGAGAGAGCTTTCGTCAACGTACACGAAAGCGGTGAGCGTTCCTGCAACTTGCTAATATAGTAAATTTGATTATGCGATTCCTGCAGTCTTGACGGTATTTAAGAATTTCGAGTGCAGTGCAAGTCTTGGTCTTCATTAGGGCAGCTTTGGTGGCGATTACACAGTGAATCTTTGCAGCTGTCAGTAGATTTTCAAAATTTCTCACATCAACGTCATGTATTGAGGTTTCTTTTTCCATGACCTTAGTCTTAACGACACGTTCCATTTGATCACGCATGATACCGGTAAGGGCATTATATAAAAATGGTACAAGAGGTGAGTCTGACTGGAATTTGATTGAGAAGGGCTCGATGTCCAGCGACAAGAATTTGAAAAAAGCTAACGTTGATGTCAGTACAGGGTCCTTATAGAACTTGACTGTCCAATCAGGTTCAACCAGTCCCCACGGTAGGCGCTCTGGTCGATCACAGGCATCGTAGAGAGTATATATAAGAGCAACATAATCTGAGGCTTCAGTTTCAGGTTAGCTCTGAAGAAGTGAACTGCAATGTTCACGAAACGTCGGCAAGATTCGTAGTTTTGCACA
>JAUMHM010098642.1:0-24076 GCA_032362435.1 Melikaiella ostensackeni
TGACAAGCATACAGATTTTTTGTTTGTGGCGTCATCTCTGTGTCAGGCCGAAGACTTTTCAGCCCATGTAGTATTTAAAGAATTATTAAAGCTTTTCAGATTTGTATATTATATGAAGTAATTTTATTACTATAAAAACAAATTTTAACACGAATTGCAGTAGAAGCCCGAATATTAAAAGAATTACTTTTTAACGAATTCTCATGAAAGTGAGTATTTTTCAACATGCACAATTTTTCAGATAAATATAGCTTCCGAAGCCTGTATCTCATAAACTATATGACATAAATAATTCATTTTTTTAGTTTCACGGGGAATTCAATGTACTTTCATCTCTGGTGAGAAGAATTTAAAGTACCGTACTCTGTATTAAAGAAATATTTTTAAAAACTGATAAAAACTGCAATTTCCCATACTTTTTCCAAAATTATATTGAGTTCCGGATGTCCAAAGATGTTTAACGTTTGGATACTTCTTTTCAATGGCAAACTACAGATTTAAAGCTACAAAAGCACCGCTTCGGAGTTCTTTTTACGAAGATATACTTAATAACCTGAAAACAAACATTAAAAATTAAGTTTATTCAACAATCCCTCCAGCGATTTTCTTCTTTTCGTCTCTAAATAATCGTGAAGCATCATTGAAATGATTTCAGAAGAAAAACGAAAGGTGCAAGCCCTTTTAAGTTGAACTCAATCCAAGCCCACCGTGATATAATATACCGCCATCAACTATGTACTTTTACTGTGTAGTTTAATTTAAAAGAAAACTCGGTTAAATAATGGTTTTTAATCATGAATTTCCGATGACGTTCAGACAATAATTATTTTTTATCAATTTAAATAATGAATTAATTTATAGTAAAATGTTGATTACAATTTTTATTATAATCAAATAAATAATTTCTCTTGAATTTATTATAATTAAATAAATAATTTCTTCCAACTTTATTATACTTTCCATAATTACCATGGCCTCATCAATTTGATTCTAAGCTCAAACAGTCAACTGTCTAGAATCTAGCTAGAATCTAATGAAAACGAACTCCTAGATAACGCGGCGACTGTAACTAAAGCGAAAAAAATGACAAGTTGAATACCCAACAAAACTAGACAGCGCCAGGATTGAGGCCTGACTTGCGTGCCAGAAAAATGCCAAGGCACTTGCAAGATGTATGCAAAGAGCTGTCATTCTTGGGTCCCTCCGTGTCCTCAAGCCTCACGAGGGTTATGCCCGCCCTTCATCGCGATTCCACCGTACCACGTGGTCACCCATCTCACGGTTGTGAGGCGCGGCCCTCAGTGTCAAGCAATTATTCATAAGTTAAGAGTCAGTTTAGAGATAATTATTAACTAGGTCAAAAATTTGTGTAGAATGAGAGATTTTTCATAATTAATATGAACTGCTTCTGTAAAGCGAATTGTCAGATTTTTGTTAAATAAATATGATTAAATAGACAATTCTGTGTCAATTCTGATAATAGCAATGAAATTAATTAATATTGTTAGCTTGTCGAAAATTATTTAAACAATCAATTCATAGCTGATGTTGAATTGAGAGTCTAAGCTGCTTAGGGTGCGTGAAAGACTTGGTATCATATTTGGCTTATAGAACGTTGACGATGTAAGCCATTTATAGCCGGCCGGTAAAACAGTTGATATCACACTTGGCTTATAGATGGCCGGTGAAACAGTTGGTGTCACATTCTGCTTATGGTAGATGGCTGGTAAACTACTGAATATTGAATATTATGAAGAAACCAAAAATTTATAATTTCGGCTTATGGAAAATACTGTGTTCGTATTAAATTTAAGGAATCAATTTAAGATATTGAAATTTTAAAAGAAAAAGTAATAAATCAAAATCAGCAGTTCAGGAGATAAGGATGAATAATTACTTTATGAAATTCATGTGAAATTCACAGAGTTTAAGCGCAAGAAATTCAAATCAGCAAATCATCGAGTTGGAGGTCGTCCTCAAATGGGCTAATCGTGGTATCGGTAATGTAGATCCCTGATATAGCGACAAGGTCACAATTCCTAGTAGGAGTCTGCATTACGATAAGGGGTAATATCGACTGAGGGTAATATCTATTGTCGGTAACTTGCGCTGGTGGCGCCATCTGTCGGAAAGTGGTGTTATCATCCACTTCGTTTAAGTCAGGTAAGGTAGAATCCTGACGCATCGACCGAGACTCCGTTCACATTAGGAATCTGCATTGCCGACGACAAGAAATGCCGACTGAGGGCAATATTTGCTACAGACGCCTTGCAGTGATGACGCCATCTATCGACAAGTGGCGTCATCACCCACTTGGTTCAATGTCGGTAAAGTAGAATCCCGATACACCGGCCGAGAATTACTCCCTGTCAGAGATCTACATTACCGACCGATGGTAATGCCAACTGCCGGTAATATAAGGAAATTTATACAACATTCAATTGATAATATTTTCTGAACCACGATGTTATATTATATAAATCGGTATATTATTTAGTTAACGATGGTTTTGTATGAAAAAATAAATGGATCGATTAGTTTTGGCTGTCAGTGCTTCTGCATATTTAATATAGTGAATTTTCGGATAAATTCAAATCTAACTTCATGGTAGGTTGATTTATCACTTTCATCTAAGAAAGCGTCATATTTACACATTGCTTACTATATGTATGCAAGGTTTCCTCAAAATCCATCGATTGGTTTGAGTTTCGGTGCTGCTGCATGTTAAGAATAGTACATTTTTTGATAATTTGAAATCTAACTTCATGGTATGTTGATTTATCACTTTCTCTTGAAAAAATGGCAAACGTACACGTTATTTACTATGTTTGTGTAAAGCTTCATCGGAACCAATCGATTGGCTTTGGCTGTTACTATGTCTGCATGTTAAAAGGAGTAAATTTTTTGATAAATGTAAATTTACTTCCATGATATTTTTATGGATCACTTTCTTCTGAAAAAGCGGCATGTGTACAACTTACTCACTATATGGTATCTATGCTGAGTTCCACCAACATCTGGCCCAGATCTTCAACTCATATTTAAAGTCGGAGACGCTCATTCCGCAGTGGCTGGTGTCAGGACGCACTGTACTCCTACCGTAGAAAGGCGACTTGTCCAACCCAAAGAACTACAGGCTAATAACTTGTCTGAACACGCTGTATGAGATCTTTACAGCTATCCTGAAAGACAGGATTGTTCTGACAATTGGACCTGTGTGAAGAGAGATCTGCGAACAACGTGGATCGAAAAGAGGCGTAGCAGGCTATCGGGAAAACCCGCTAATCGACAGAAGCGTCTGCAAAGACGCTGCAGCCTACAATCGCTATCTGTCGATGGCTTGGATTGATTGCCAGAAAGCTTACAATTCAACCTCCCATTGACTTATCATCTGTCTGTTGGAAATTTTGAAGGTTCATCCACACACAGTGGGATGCATAGAGAGATTGATGCCCCTCTGGAAAACCAGATTCACTATCTCATCTGGGAAACATCGTGTGACAAATAACAGAGTCATCTTCCAGAGGGGCGTCTTTCAGGGTGACACCATAAGCCCTCTTCTATTTTGCATCACACTTTCAACACTATTTTCTCGCACTACCCAATTCTTATGGGTACCGCTCGGCGGATCTAATAATCGTTAGCATAAGGTCACTCATATATTTTATATGGATGACTTGAAGATCTCTGGGACACAGCATCTCAAGGAGGCTCTAAAGATCGTCAAGGGGTACATACGAGAAAATAGTATCGCCGTAAAGGCGGACGCGGACTTCTCAATATCCAGTGCCTTTATGACCGAATTATCTTGGGTACAACTCACATCGTGGCAAATGGAAGAGATCCTCTTTTGATAATGGTCAGGAACCACGTTCGTAAAAGTCCCCTGATTATGAATATCAAGCTTACTTTTTCAAAGTCTGGGGCAACTATTTTTTAAACAATTTTTCTAAAGAATTGCGTTACTTTTGAAGAAAAAAATTTTCTAAAATTATTTTCGGAAAGCTCATGGAAATCAAAAATTTTATGTCCTTACAAATTTTTCATATAACGAACCGTTTTCAAGCTGGAGCGTTATAAACAAATGAATTTGCGCTAAAATTCACATATTTGCGGCTGCATATCTCCTCACCTGTTGGACCGAAAAATGTCAAGAAAAATGTAAATTATTTTCCCGGACATATGTTCCAAGAAAAAAAAATTCTAACGAAGCTAAAACTTTTAATATATAAGTGTTGTGAATAGTTCCTTTTTGAACGACTACGTGTACAATTTTTTGAACTTCTTAATAAGAGCCTTTATGTAGAAGGTCGATGCCTTAACTATCGTGAAAAATCTTGGGGAAGTTACCTTCATCACAAATACTTTTGTTACTATGCAAAAATCTCAATCGCTTTTTTGTCAATAAAAATTTTTATAAACAAATACATATATTTGACATAGCTTTTGTTCGTAAACGTGTTTCTTAAATTAGATGAAGAAAAAACTTAGTCTCTTGTATATTTTCTTTTGATTAAAACCATTTGTTAACTACGGCCTCATGAACAATTAATTGCAAAATAATCTTTGGATTAGAGTATTCTATAAACGAACTACATTAGAAACTCGAAGTTTCCAATCCAGTTTAAAGATGTTTTATATAAAACCTAGAAACTGCACCAGACCTCAGGTTTTCCATTATAGCAAAATTGTTGACAGCAATATTTTCGAAAAATCTTGTCTGACGAAAAAATATCTCACAGGAAAAAGATTTTTCTTCTGTGAAAGCAAAAGCATAAGATATTAAGAAACAATATTTTTAAATGCAGGTTTTTGTTAACAACTATGAGAAGCAAAGTTTTTCTTTTTCATCTAAATTGAGAAACACGTTTAAAAACGAAAGCTATATCAAATATACGTACTTCTTTATAAAAATTGTTATTAACAAAAAACGATTAAGATTTTTGCAAATTAGCAAAAGTATTTGTAATCAGGGTAATTTCCTCAAGATTTTTTTACGACAGTTATAGCATCGACCTTGTACATGAAGTCTTTTATTAAGAAGTTCAAAAAATTGTATACGTTCAAAAAGAACGCTTTAACTTGAAAACGTTTTGTTGTATGAAAAATTTGTAGAAACATGAGAATTTTTGCTCCATGAACTTTACGAAAATAATTTGAAAAAATTTTTTGTTGAAAAATAACGTTATTATTGAAAAAATGTTCTAAAAAATTGTTGCACCAGATTTCGAAAAAGTAACCTTGATATTCATAATCAGGGGACTTTTGCGGACTTTTTAAGTCAAGGTTACTGTGTCGCCCTTTTAGTGCATGCAGAAGTGTTACGGGCTACTGGATTACTAGACCGTAGAGGAAAGATAGGCATAGAGGAATATTTGCCACAGTTCTGAACACCAAACGTTAAAAACTATTACCAAACGGCCACCAAACGACCACCATACGATTCCACCAGAAAAATCCGTCCCAAAACATTTCTCGTTATACTTGGAGTATTTCTTGTTTTTTAAATTTTGCGCCAGGACTATACCTGTATGCGCAGAACAATCTGCGCATGCTGTTGCCGATTTTGTGAAAGAGGATATCTACCACAATTTTGACCAACAAACGTTAAAAACCACCACCAAACGACCACCAACCCAGCAAACATGCTTACAGAATAAATCTGTAACTGTTCTAAAACAGGAAAGAACATGTTCCAGAACAGGTTAGTAACAGGTTACTATGTCATTGCCAATAATATGTAACAATTCTGTAGCAGTTCTAGAACGCTGTGATACACATTCTGTAAAAATTCTGGAACAAATCTAGAACACTTTACGCATGTTCTGTAATAATTCTGAAACAATTCTATAACACTCCTAAATATGTTATGTAACAAATACAGAACAGTTTCATGATATAGAAAACAAAACAGTTTGTCCTAAAAGACTGAAAAAGGTTTCATACACATCATACACTAATACATCTGTATGCACTGAAAGGTCTATAGGGTAACTTTGGCTTAAAATGTCGAAAAGGGCCCCCTGGTATTTAATAGTTGATTTGAAGAGTTCAATTGTAATAGTGTTCTACAGAACGTCGATGTACCAATCCGACGGTTTAATTCTAGAACAAAGTTGAAACATTTGTTATGGAACGCCTGTGATTGGTTGTAGAACAGTTCAATAACATTTTTTCTGTAACAGTCCATGATTAATGTTTGTTAATTTATTCTAGAATAAATTCATAACAGAGTTCAAGAACATTTGACATAACACCGTTACGGCACACTTCTAGAGCAAACCTGGAAAAAATGTTATGGATCTCCTGTGATCAGTTTGTTCTAGAACAATTATGTAACAACTTTTCTGTAACAGTTACTAATTTTGTTCCTGATTTGTTATAGAACACATTCGTAACAGCGTTCGAGAACGTCGACATAACACCGTTAAGGCACAGCTTTGGAAGAAACTTGGAACAAATGTTATACAACGTCTGTGATCGGTTTCTTCTAGAACAGTTGCATAACAACTGTCACAGAACAGTGCCGTGACATATAGGTCTATAACAGTGCTGTCGCAATAGTGTCACAGTGTTCTAGAATACTGCTACCTTTTTGTTCTAGAACAGTTCTGTCACCATCTTATAACAATTGTTATAGAACCCTGCTCCTTTTTTTTGATCTAGAACAGTTAAAGAAGGTGTTTGCTCGAAAACGAACACCAAACGATTCCAAAAAGAATTTTTGAAAAATATTAAATGCAGCTTGAAGTTAGCATTCCCATCTTGAAAATGCTGTAGTTTCCGTAATTCGTTATTTCGTAATCATAGAAAGTTCTTCACTCTGCTCATTCAGAAAACGAGCGTTCCCCTGAGCAATTTGATAGGAGAATTGACAAATAAATGCGCAGTGCTATAGTCACATTTGGATGGACGACAATAAGTTCTTTTTCATGCAACATAACGGACAGATCAGTTACTGAAATTTTAGTTCATGGGTTGCAGTACAGAACTAGATAACCAACAAAATCAGAATTTTACAGGACAGCGAAATAGCATTCTGTAAAATCAAAATCACCATTTATAGATAACACAAAAGTCCACTTCGGAACTAAAGTTTTTCTGAATTGAGGACAAAAAAGTATAATTTTAAAAAATTATTCAGTTCCGAGAAACAGATTGTGAAAGTTGACAATCTCAGAGTGATATGAACCTAAAATTGGATCAGACTCGGCTGCGGATGTCTTTGGATAACGATTAATAACCTATTTTTAATCTAAAAAAAAATTAATTAATTGAAATTGGCTCCCGAGATATGGAGAGGCTGAATAAGAAGAAAAAAATTATTCTGTTCCGAGAAAATAAAAATTTATTTTAATGATATCGTACTGTATAACAGACGGTTTTTTGCTGAAAGGTCTCTAAAAAAAAGAAAGGTGATGTTTTTTTAAATAAATAAACGATAATAATTTCAAGAAATATCGTCTCTGATCGCAAGGCAAAAAGTTGAGTGCGAAAAAACTTTATAAAAATGGTATTTTGTAGAATATGAAGATTTTGGGTTAGAATTTGATTGGTACTTTGGTGCTGAAAAAAGGAGCAAATAGTTTTATTGCGTGGCTTTTTCTTTGAAAAAATAAGTATTTTATTATTTTACTGTATTTAAAAAATTTTAGGAAGAGGAATATGGTCAGGAAAAGATTAAAAAAGGTATGAGCTTAGGCAATCAAAAAGAAGAAGAAGGAGAAGAAGGGAAACAAGTACAGAGAGTCAGTTATGTAGTTTTGAATTAACAACTTTTTTATTACTATATTAAAAATGAGATCTCGGACAAATCCCTTTAATACAACCAGTATTTGATTTTATAAGAATTTTGTATGCAAAAAACCGTTTCTGGCAAAAATGTTGATAGCTAGTTCTGTACTGCAACCCTTCAGTTATTTTCTGAGTCGTCAAGTGTGCGCCAATACTAAGACATTCGGCCTCTAGTTCCTCTCCCGAATCATCGGGATATGTCGACAAAAACTTTTGGCATTCTTCTTTTATTTCATTAGATTTTTTGGTCTGCAATAGTGTTAAGATGGCAAATCTGTCACGTAATACCTCATATGCTTCACATCGTTTTTTTACGTCGGCTAACAATAGAAAAATAATGAAAATAAACATACTTACTTTCAAATTATCTCTACCCGAGAACGCATGCTCTGTTTCAGTTTCTTTGTTGGAGTGTCGTTTCCGATTTCGCTTCCTTGATCCATCTTCCTTATATGAAGTTTCTTTACAGACATTTTTAGCTCTCTCTTCGTAAATATTGAATTGCGTCCGTAAATTTATGACGTACTCTACTAAGGAGTGATACAATTCAACGACTAGAATCAGATGACAATCCTGAGACTGTAGTGTTTTACTAACGACTTTGATTCTTTCGCATATATTATTTTAAAGTTGAGCAATGAGAACATTTTCAAAGCTATTCAAGTAAAGCTGTAACGTTTAATGGCGTGTATCAGATTTCTCGCATTTACCATTAGCAATGCCAGTCGAAGCATTCAAAATCTCATATCATGATTGATATACATTTTTGCATGCTTCAGACAGATCAAACCACCTAGTTTTAGACCGATTTTTCACGACAGAAGAGTTAGGTTTTGGATTCGTAAAGAGAATTTCCCACCTGTGTGTTGATGATGAGAAAAAGTTGTAAAGCTGCTGCAAAATTGCAAAGAATTTGACCACCAATGAACAACTTTCAACGGTATTGGGTCCAACAATACTAAGAGAATGTGGTGTACAAGAAGCGTAAACAGCTAGAGGATTTAACTCAGCGATTCTTGCTTGAACACCTGAGTATATCTCTGACATGTTACATATCCAGATCGTGAGCAGCTAGAACATCTAAAATCTTAGTAAACATATTTTCTCTTATGTGCCCTGAATTTGGAATGAGTTTAGAAATGTTGTTCCGGTGAACCCTGTTCGAATGCGCATCTCAATATGAATGTCAACTGGTCGAAATGAGATGCGTCTAGAGTCAAATCTACGCTAACTAAAAAGTATTTCGCTGCCTTTACCTCACTTACAATTTCCGAAACTACGCGTTTCAACACATTCCTCAAGGAGTCAATTTCCTTTTCAGCTTCATGAATTGAATCTTCGTCGATTCGTTGATTGATTTTTTTTTCTATTCAAAATCGATATAATATTGTCCTTATGCTCCTTATAACATTCATACTGCACTAAACGTTTATGAACGTTTTTCCAATCATTGAATCCTTTAGTCAATAAGTTCACGTTTTTGAAAGTTGATAGGGAGCGCAATAAATGGACTTAATTTTTTTCGAGTAAATTAACCAGTCTCGAGACAGTGTTTTACCATTTTTTAGAGTTCGATTGAAGAGTGGACATAAATCTTACGCGATCTGTGTACCGATGCTTCGATTTTGAAAAATCAGCGTCCATATTTTGGTTAAAGCCAAATGTAATCAAATACTCTACTGTAGCATCGTTAATTATTCATTCAAATCGATCGTGGCTTGAACTTTTTAAACTAGATTCGTGATTTTCTGGTGAAATATTATTAGAAGTTTGATTATCGATATATTCGGGATTTTCTGTTGGAGGAAACAAAACATCTTGTTCTCTATCTTGTAAGAGGTTTTCAAGATTTTCAATTTTATGACTGCCATTTAAAACAGGATTTTCAGTTTCAGGATTCCCACTCAAAACAGGATTTTCAGTTTGAGGATTAGTACTAAAAACAGGATTTTTAGGTTTTTCTGAAGACGGGATTTCAGGATCAAGATCTGTTAGGAATGTTGTACGATTTAATAGATTTAGATATTTTTGTATATTTCAAAATTATATTACTAGAGGTTCGAAATTTAGCAAGATAAAAGAATCGTGAATAACCAAAGTTGACACAACCACAAATAATGAGCAAAAACCAAACAAGGAACAAATAAGAAAAACACAGGAAAAGGAAATTAGGAGAAAATCAATAAAAACTTACTTTCTGAAATATTCTCTTCTAATTTACCTAAATCGTCATGCTCATTTACATTTTCTGTAGGATTTCGTTTTTCCTTTATGACAAAAAAAATCAAATTTTGGAAGCTTCTTAATGTGTTTTTGATGATTTTCAGCATTTTCCTTTGCTTTTTTGCGGCATTCGTGGCCGCTTGAATGATTTCTTTTGCATGACATAACCTATAATTTAAACACAAATATCGTTATGGAACTGCAAATCGAATAATTGTTTGCTGCAACTGTAAATAATTCATTTCATAAATACGAAAAACAGTACGTACGAACACGCGCGCTCCTGGCACAGCCGGTTACAAAGTTGCAGGAATACAACGGTATTGACCAATCCAATTGAGATTGAGTGTGTTGATTGGTTGATTCTCTTCTGTAACCGACTATGTGTTCTGCATACTGCAACCATGGAAGTGCAACCTGAATGTGCTTGCAAAGTTTGGCGCAAAAGTACCAACTATTTCTGTCTTTCAATATAAATTATTCTATAGAATATTTTAAATATGCAATATATTCTAGAATTTTTTAAAGCAAAAAATTTAAAAAAAAAATCAGATGCCGTGCCGCCATGGGCCATGGCCTCTTCAGCCCCTGATGTAAATACGGCACTGACCGGGTGCTACTTGATCATGCAAATTTTTTATCCGATATTCTTTGCTTATTTTGTAAACAAATTTCATTCAAAAATTCACATTATAGACATTCATAAGTAGAAAGAAATTGTTTTTCACTGAATTCTCCTCAAGTGATGTTTTCAGCCGTGTCTTTTGATGAAAATTTGTCAATCGATATTTCATCTTGATTTTGTAAGCAAATTATATATGAACAGATGCCCAGTGTAGGCGTTTAAAGGCAGAAGGAGGAAATGCGTTCTTATCTTATTTTTTTATTTTAAGGGCCGGTGGAAACTGAGCGTTTATGTTTATTCCTTAATCACCAGTGTTTTATTCTTAGCATCTGGAAAACGAAGACGATAGTCACTCACAACTTACAACAAATACTACTTCTGTTCTTCGTTTCTCGTAATTACTGGATTGTAGTCAGTCATTGATTTGACGCTTCTTTCTGCAGTATCATTCACGAATTTTTCAGTCGTTTCAGCTTTTGCAGTCTTTTCTGATATTCCTCGTTGGTTTTCCATTCCACTGGAGGCATGTTGAGAAGAGACACTGATATACTAAGTCGCTCAAACAATTTTTCAGAGTTGACTGTAATGAAGTCTTCGCACCCTTTCATAATGAAACTCGGAACATCCTTCGGAAAAATAATCAGCCGTTTTGTAGCATCATCGGAAGTATCAGAAGATTCAGGGGCTTTAACTATTTTCACTTTCAATGCCAGGGGTACTTTTGAATCGAAGAATGCCAGTACTGCTGTTTCTGGTATCAAACACCATAAGTGACCGCAAAACCCTTTCACTGTTGAATGGAAAATATCCGAATCGATTTTTTCATAAACGTAAGGCTTTTGCGAAAGTTGAAGTTCTTGATATGGGGCTTGCACAGCAATTGGCGCACGAAACCAAGCTTCAACGTATAACCTTACGATAAAGATGCAAACGTCTCAGTATGCGTTTTTTTTTTGTTATCACCTGAAACTTATGTCGAAAAAGAAATATTCTAATACAATAAATGGCTTTAGCCATTCACCTAGCACGATGTATAGCTCCTAGAGATCGGAAGTTGACTTCACGTGGTGGAGTACCACCAAGAAAAATCACAAACATCTCGAGTAATTTCCTATAATCTTTCCTACATTGAGGGTTTTTCAGACACTTTATTGCAAAACCTTTGATATTTCCTGAAATATCTTCCAATGCTGTTTTGACTGTTTTATCCTTTATTCCAGGCTGGTGATTTATGACATTAATTTCGGGCCATATATTTTAAAAATTCTTGGATATTGGCACCGTGGGTCTCGATGTCACTCCAAACTTCTATTTAAATGCACATTTTAATATAATCTCGTGAATGTGGTGTCAGCAAATCAAATACAATAAATATTTTTCTAAATTGTGTTCCATCAAAACGCAAGCACTATTCGGTCGCCATGTATTTGATGCAGTTGAATTGCAACAGAGACCCACAACATTGTCTATTAGGGTCTATTCTTTAAGTGATTCATATACAGCATTTGCTTGATTTATTTCTGTTCCAGGAAATCATTTTGGAATGTCAAAAAGTTTTTCAGCCCCATTGCTTGTCACTTTAATGGGTAGCTTATCAACATTTTTATTTTCCGTTAAGATGGGAATCAACTTTCCATCCCAGTGTAACCTACAATGCACGCATCGAATTCGGAAACTGGAAATTCGGCTCGAATTTTTTTCATGTTCTTTTCACGCAGAAGTTGATAACTTCGCTGAATCGATGATCGATTTATAACAAGATCATTGGTTTAATGACCTAATGCTTCAGCAGTTTCCATTAGAAAATGCATTGCATTTCTTCCGCTTACTTTACATTTGTCTAAAGCTGAGGCCAGTTTCGAAGTATCCTGTGTAGCTGTCGTTTCTATTATCTATTATTCTATTATCTAGTATACTTGAGGAAGATAAAAGTTCATCAAGTTCATTTGAAATTAAGTTACTTGGAAATAATATATAGATCTATTTCAGTTCAAACGCATGTAATTTAAAGGCCACAATTACCTCAGAACAAAGATAGTTCAACGTGAAGAAATAAAATAAATATTTACTGATTAATAAAATGAAAGAAAATAAATCTCTCATTCATATAATTTTCATTATTATAACTTCTTACCTATTTGTGCCACATCCTGGAGGGAACGTTCTTTCCTCAAGTGTTCACTTGCCAATCTTTTTTCAAATCGATCTTTTTTCTCAGCCAATTCTACATCAATTCCGCTTATATAGCCTGGTCGGCCATTTTGCCTTTGCAAAAGCAAGAACTGTACGTCTTCCTCTATCCTCATTAAATCCAGCGCACTTGCATGAGCAATATAAAACAGGTCATCTAAACGCGCAGGAAACCATGCTTCATTTTGAATCATATTAATAATAAAGTGTTTTTTGATTATTAAAGCCACTTTAATCACTCATTTACATTACAGTAACGCAACTGAGCTATACTTGCGAAGAACCGAAAGCTTAATTGCTTACTACTTGATCGATCTAATAGCTTCGAAGGTGAGAATCGCACTGACTCACCCTGTCACTGGAGAGTCTAAGTACAAGCAGTCCCTAAACATTGTGTCCCTTTTGAAATCGTTAGAAGGAAAATTTTGGCAAAAGTGGTAACTATAAGCTCTGGCAACATCGCATCCTACTCAGATAACGATGTGATCGTCAGATGATGATATACCTTTACGCACAGTTGTATCTATTGCCCCTCTGTCCATTTTCCAAGCCCATTGGATCAAACAGATTACTTAAATGTTTGGAAGTTAAAGACAATATTTAGGGGGAAAATAACTAGTATAATACAGAACCCTCTAAGTCTTGAAGGAACGTAACTAAAACGCTGCAGGCCAGCTAAAGGGATAGTGTCAGATTTGTCCAGTACTGATTTTGAATCTGAACGAGGCAATATCTTGAATTGCAAGAAAAATTCGAAGTTTAGCCTTAGAGTAGGCTCTCACGAGTTTAGGAACATCTTGACTTTACATGTATGACTAAATTCAAAGTAGGGTTCCTGAGGAGAATTTCAGTTTTAGAAAATGGGAAGGAAATATAGAAAAAAAGCCTTTTGTACGGAGAGCTCGAGTGTCCCTACCTGTTTTTGTTCAACGTGTGTGGTACAGGACCGACTCTCGCGGATGCTTAGGACCTCTGGGGTGGGGCAATAAAGTCGTAAATGTTCAAGCGGATGGTCCCAAGGTCCTGGAGAATTTTAAGTGCTAAAAAGGGTCGTACAAAAATCGGAGTTGCTGAACCAGTCTCCGATACCAGTAACCGTACTCTCGACGCTTTTCACGACTTTTCCGTTGGTGGGAAAATTTCGAAGAGTGTGGAAAGAATCGCTGTCCTGATTGGTCATTAAATGATTGGTTTTGAAAATTAATCACAAGTGATGAGTGTTTCTCTTATTGTAACAATAAATTAACGGGTCGCATTTCGCGTCGGTTTATTTTGAAATATTGTTTGTTTTGTGAGTTTTCCATATACAAAGTAAGCGTGTCGTGTCATAAAAACTTGAACAAATTATACACATTTTCCGAAAGATAATTGCCAAGGACAGAAACTTTTTGGCAAAATATCATTGCAAATGCTGAAACTAGAGAATCAAGACTAGGTCCAGGACCAACGGATAACGGGAAGATGAAGATATCGCCAGGACAACGATCAGGATTAGCACCAGGACCAAATGACGACGCGAACAAAAGGATATCGCCAGTACAGCGGCCAGGTTTCCAACCTGTTGGGGCGGGCCGAGTAGTCCAAATGCAAGGAGTAATATGCAGGAAAGATATTGATGAAAGGACTTTAGATCGAGCTAAAAGGAACGAAAATTACCAGAGATACCTGTCATCGCGTCACCACAGAAAAGGAACAATTCTCAACGAAATTCTGTTAATTAGGACAATGCTACTATTTTGGCAAAGTCCTCACCTTTTCTACATGTTTTTCCCTCAACGCAGCGGTTTTCCGTAGTAGGTTTGCGATATCTTTATCGCAAAGTGAATGCGAGTCAACTCAAGGGTGAGCTGATGCAGCGGCTGACATTTGTCACTTTGTCAGTAACGCATCTACAAAAAAGTTTGGAGATTATTCATCGTCAAGGATCAGAAGCAGACCCAGTAACCTACATCCCCGGAAGCCAAGGACTCACAAAGAAAGTACGTCCTGCAGAAGGTGGGAGGCTACAGCCAGTGCTCAGTGAAAAGTTCTGTGAAGTGATAAAAGTGATCTAGAGAATCTCAAAGGTCATTTCTAAACAAAATTGTACTACTTGTGTGCAAGTTTGCACGTATGCTGAGCTGAATGAACCAGAATGTCATCAATGTAAGTCTCGCATGCATACATTTATGTCCATTTTTTAAAACTTTCAAAATTTATTGATTTTTCAAATTTTCTGTGTAATCTTGTCTGAATTTCTTGCGTATTGGATTCAAGTTTGTGGGAAAATCATAAAAAACTACTTTTATCAAACGTTGTTTCACTAAGAGTTGTGTGCAAACTGAAGGGTTAATATTTTTAATTGGAAATCGAAGTCAAAATGGCGGATGAAACCGAAACTCAACCGCCTTTGCCTCTCATGCTTTAAATGGGCCTGAAACATGTTCCTCTACAACCGAGAGCAAGCTTCTTGCTATATTCTTCGGCGTAGAGCATTTTCCAACATATTTATGAGGACATCGCTTCAAGTTGGTTACCAATCATCAACTGTTAGTTTGCCTGCACAATATTAAAAATCCTGCATCAAAACTAGCAAGATGGAAATTACGTTTGACCGAATATGATTAAACGGTAATTTATAAGCCCGGGAGAATCAACTCATATGCAGACGTTCTTTCAAGGACACGGTAAAGATTAGTATAACCTAAATAAAGAAACTAATGAGACTGTAGCGCATTAGTCATGTGGTTGTTATTGCTGCGAGTTAAATGTGTATAACAATCAGGGCTGGGCAGCGAAGTTATACTATAATTACAGATGCGTTATAGTGTTATATCGCATGCAAGGATGCGCAGCAGCGTTATATAGAAGGCAAGAATGCAGAGTAGAGTATTATAACAGCTAATTCTGCTCGGTATATGTATGTTGTACTAATAGCTGTACATTACAGTTATATGTCATTTAGGTGAGCGCAGTAGCTTCTATAGTAGTGAGGGCTGCGCACTAGACGTGACATCACTACGCAGCCTCAAGTGTCACAGAGTTGACAAAGCTCGACTGCGTAGCCTCAAGTGTCAATGAGCTGAACTGCGCAACCATAAACCCTATAGAAGTCTACTGCGCAGCCGGAAATGTGACGTAACTCTAGTGCGCATCCGGAAGTACGACATAATTTCACTGGGTAGCCCTAAGTGTCATAGAGTTGAACTGCGCGACCTTAAACCCAATAGAAGTTTACTGCGCAGCTGGAAATGCGACATAACTCTAGTGCGCATGTGGAAGTACGACATAGCTCCACTGTGTAGCCTTAAGTGTCACAGAGCTGAACTGCGCAACTATAAGCGCCATAGAAGTCTACTGCGCAGCCAAAAATCTGACGTAACTATAATGCGCATGAGGAAGTACGACATGGCTCCACTGAGTAGCCTTTAGTGTCATAGAGTTGAACTGCGCAACTATAAACCCTATAGAAGTCTACTGCGCAGCCGGGAATGTGACGTAACTCTAGTGCGCATCCAGAAGTTCGATATAATTTTATTGCGCAGCCCTAAGTGTCATAGAGTTTAACTGCGCGACCTTAAACTATATAAAAGTCTACTACGCAGCCGGAAATGCGACATAACTCTAGTGCGCATGCAGAAGTACGGCATAGCTCCACTGAGTAGCCTCAAGTGTCATAGAGTTTAGCTGCGCAACTATAAACCCAATAGAATTCTACTGCGCAGACGGAAATGTGACGTAACTCTAGTGCGCAACTGTAAGTACGACATAATTTTACCGCGCAGCCATAAGTGTCATGGAGTTGAACTGCGCAACCATACACCCTATGAAAGTCTATTGTGCAGCCGGAAACGCGACATAACTCTAGTGCGCATCCGGAATTACGACATAACTCTACTGCGTAGCCTTAAGTGTCATAGAGTTGAACCACGCAACCATAAACGCAGCCGAATTTTAATGTGTAACCGGAAGTGCCACAGAACTTTACAGCGCAACCGGAACACTAAAAGCCTATCACATATTTATTGAAAATTATGAATACTATTTGAATTGGTAGCAGATCCGAATACTTATTTGCATGCGAATTTCCTGTTCGGATCTGACGTGGGTAGATCCGGACCGATATTTTTTAGATCGGATCTCTAGAGGACCAAGAAGTATCGGTCCAGGTATTGCACATCACGGATTTTTACTAATTTTAGAAAACTTCAAGGAATTTAGAGAGATTTTAACGATTTTGTAAAAGTTTTCAATCGGTTTCAAAATATTTTACGCGATATTGCAAAACTTCTGAAGGCTTCAAGTGGTTTCGAAAGATTTCAAAGGACTTCTAGAGCTTTCTGGAGACCCAAAAGTATTTTAAAAGATTTGAAGGATTGTCGATGTATTTAAAAATAATTCAAGGTATTTTATAAGATTTCAAGTTATTTATAAAGATTTCGAGGATTTTCACAGTATTTCCAGTGATTTCTAATAATTTTAAGGACTGCCACAGCCTAATTTACATGAAAAAAGTGAAAAAGTGACCTATTTAAATCGAAAAAGTGACTTAAATTTACTAAAAATGACTGATGTGCATTATTATACTAATGTTATTTTGAATTGAAAAAAATTCGATGAAATTTATAAGAATTCGATATGAATTTTAACGAATTTAGGATAAATATATGAGAACTCAGAATGAATTTAAAAAATCGCCATTGATTTCAGTGAAATTGGACTAAATTTAGAAGAATTTATAAGGATTTAAGGGAATTCAAGTTACATTGATAAAGTTCATTAAAATTTGAGTGAATTGAATGGAATTTAGAAAATCAAACAGTTTCCACCGAATTGAATAGCATAGGAGTGAACAGAATGCATGGCAAATTGAACAAAATTTAAGTGAATTGAGAAAAAATGAATAAAAAAAGCAACGAATTAAACAGAATTCGAATGAATTTTAAAAAATTTGAAGGAAATGAGAAGAATTCGTTGAAATTTATTTCAATTCAAGTAAATAGAAAACAGTTCAAAAATATTTTAAAAATGCATTGAAATCATGAAATTTGGAGTGAATTTAAAAAAGTTTCAGGGAATTCAAACAAATTTGATGAAATGATTAAGAATTAAAGGTGAGCTTAAAAGAATTCAGTGTCGATAGAAACTTTTTTTAAATTTAAATTTAAAAAAAAAAACTATTGAATCGAGTAGAATTGAGTAAACTTAGAAGAATTCAAAAGAATTCAGGAAAATTCAAATTTCTTCTCAAATTCACGCTAAATTAATTAGAATTCAGGGTGAATTCCAAATAAATTCAAATGTGCTGAAAAAAATGTTCGATGAAATTTATACGAATTCAAAATGAATTTGAAGCAATTCAGGTGAATCGAACAAAATGTTAAAAATCCAAAAAGAATCCATGAATTCAGATAAATAATGGGATTAAATAGAATTAGTGAATGAGCATCCAATAAAATCCATAAGAATTCAAGGTAAATTAAAAAATTTCCAGCGTGACTACTCGTATAGTGCGAGCTCTAGTTACATTATCTTAAAAAAAATGACCAAAAAGTGATTTGAAAAAAAGTGACTAAATGTAACTGTGTGGCAACCCTGGGATTTTCAAAGGATTTCTAGGGATTGAAAAAAAATTCAAAAGAGTCCAATGAGATTCGAAAGATTTCAAGTAATTTCAACAGGTTTAAAAAATTTTCCAATCGATTATGAAGAATTTAAAAAAATGTTGAAGTTAATCAAAGTATTTAAAATTATTTTGAGGGATTCTACAAGGCTTCAGAGTAGTTTATGTGATTTTATGAACTTTCAGAAGATTTCAAGGCATTCTAAGAAATTTTTCAAGGTTTGAAATGTTTCAAAAGAATTCAAGAGTGGCCAAACCATCATTCAATATTAAAATAAGGCATAAGTATTTTAAGATAAATATTTATTTGTGTATTGTTTTTATAGGGTTTGTGGCCAGCAAACCGTTAATAGCCATTTCTGATATATTGATATATTTTGAATATCAGAACTTATAATAGTAGAGTGCCTAATCAATTAAAAATACGTATTTTTGAATAATTTATTTTTTTTTAGTGCAACAAAACTTAGTAATTAAAATATGGAAATATTCTATGAATGGCTGCTAAAGGAAAAAACGTGGTCACAAACGGTTCTTCTACCCCACATTTTTATTTTAAAAATGGGTAAAAATAAGAAAGCAGACAATAATCGCGCGCATAGCACGCGTGTTGGTTTGCTAGTATATTGAAAATGCTTTGCTTTCAAACTAAAATCATTCAAAATAGGTCGTTTCTACGCGTACCGAAATTTCAGTGCCGGATTTTTTCTGTACGAGCAGCCACTGCCTTCAAAATAATAAAATTTCACACTGAAACAACCTGAAATTGAAAATTGTGAATTTAAAACCCCATAAATTGAATAATGTGTTTCCGCTTTGCACTAAAATTAGAATATAAACAAATAATATTTTTTGACACAGTGTGCGTAAAATGCGTTTTTACACACCCATCTTGGTGCGTGAAATAAAAGTAAATAACACTAGTTCTACGCACTAATACGGGTGTATAAAAACGCATTTTTACCCACGCTGTGTCAAAAATATCGTATGCAACATGTGCGTACGATTTACCCACTTGCCGTGATCACGTGTGTAAATCGAATTTTACGCACGTGTTGCATAATATACTATTCTTTCACTCACACGGAGAAAATTAGTTCGTACAGGTTTCCACGACATCTAGTTAATTCCAAGACATGAAAACATTTTGATAGAATTTAAAGTCTTGTCTAGTGACTATTTTGATGCCAGTGTCAAAAATTATAGAATCGTATTATAAACTTTCAAAGTCTTATATGAAAGTTTTTAATAAGTAATCATTCATATATAATGAGTGATAACTCATATAAATAGTGTGTAAACTCATGAACAATTCTTTGTCATATAATTGAAACAAAGTACTATTTTTGATACTGATATGTAAGTTTAAACACAAAAGGGAGAGTTTGGCATACGGTAACTTGGGGTTTTGACGACTTGTATAGTAAAACGCGAAGTTGGTGACGGAGAGTGCAAAAGGGGCGTGACAAAATACAGCGGATGATTTGCATTCAAGTTGTCCAAATTGCGATTATAAGTATCAGTCTCCGTGGCGCAGTTTGATTTAACTAATCGCCAATTTCTTTCAATAAAATTCATCATGAATATAAGCGGAATTATAAAAAATAGTTTTTTGATACACTTAGCTTATAATTTGTTTTTGTCTATTAATCCATTGTACTTGATCCTTTTCATCTTGATCTTTAGTAAGCTCCAAATCACAATATTTTTCTAGTCCTTTATACGAAAATTCACCATTCTTGTAGTCCTTAATACGAATTTTAATTAAAAAAAACTGGTTGAAAACACTCAGGATTTACTGTTTTCATTTTTGTATTTTAATTTTTCTACACTGAATCAAAAGCGAAGAACTATGAAATTATATTTTGAAGAAAATTTCCGAAACAGCTCATCAACAAGCGACTGAACTATTACGAATCACAATACATACTGACGTAAGCCAGAAACGTCCCTTTTTATGCTGAGATTTGTTTTTTGTTCAGTGAAGGCTAGTTTTCTGAGAATCGAAAGAGAGTGCATAGCTCGTAAATCCCATATGTTTTCAAAATTTGTTATTTACTTGACGAGGTATTTCTTCAATTTTTGGAGAAACACTATCTTGGTGTCCTAATAATTTTCGTTATTTTTAATATTTATTATTATTCTTTTTAATCCACTTGCCAAGAAAATTTCATACATGTTCACAACGTTTTCGAATATGTTTTTTGTATTTATTATTTTTAGAAAAATGTTCTATGATTGAAATTTTTTTCAGCAGTATTGAAAAGGGACCACGCAAGGTTCGAAACGTTGCCTCTTTAAAATACGACTGTTCATTAATTATTGACCTTCCTCTCCGGATATTTCTTTATACATAAACTTAGGGTCAAAACTTAAGGAAGAGATGCAATATTATAGTAAATTGAGTATATGTCTATAATCATTTACCTAAAATGAGTTTCTTGTAATTTTTTCGCGATTCTAGAAAAATCATTATAGAAAATAATTATAAAAAAATCAGTATAGAAATAAATAATGTTAAAATATTGCAAAAATTGATGAAAAATAGAGAAAGTACAAAAGAATGATTCATTTATTCACTTAAACTTAAGATTCCAAATTGTTTACAGAGATTCAACAGGATTCCACAGATTTTAAGGAAATTCACAGAATTTCAAAAGAGTTGAAAGATTTCAAATACATCCACGAATTTCAAGCGTTTTCGTGAGATTTGAGTACAATTTTACGAGATTTGATCTAATTTCAAAGATTTCCAAATATAAGAGGGGATTTAAAGGAACTTCAAAGAATTTCAATGTATTTCGAGGGACATCCACGAGCTTTAAGGCTTAAAGAAGGATTTCATGGCATTTCCAAACATTTCAACTAGTTTTGAAGGATTTCATCCGTTTTCAAAAAATTTGAAAATATTTTCATGAATTTCGTGAGATTTGGAAACATTTCAAGGGATTTTAGAGCAATTCAAAGATTTCTAAACATTTCTGGGGATTCTGAGGAATTCTAAAGAATTGCAAGAAATTTTTAAAATTTCAAGGTACTTCAAAGAATTTTGTAAAATCTCCGAAGATGTCGAGGGATCTCAAAGATTTGTAGGTATTTAAACGGGTTTATTTAGAGAGCCTTCATTAATGAGTTTGATTCAATTCATTTTTGAGGGATTTCAAACGATTTGTACGTATTTCAATGAACTCTTAAGATTTCTGAAGATTTCAAAGGATTTAAAAGATTTTTTGCAATTTGAACGGTTTTCTTTAGAGAATTTTAATGAATAAGCAGCGAATGATCTTGATTTGATGTATATTCAATGGTTCTTTAATGATTTCTACTTAATTTAATAGATTTTTACGATCTATGAAATTTTTAACAGATTTTAATGGATTTCAACAAGTTTCTAGAGAACTTTAGGAAATACATTGAATTCTGTTTCAAGGGATATCAACAATTTCGAAGGATATACAGGAATTCAATCACTTTCGAAGGATTTTAAAGATTTTAAGTTATTTTAAAAGATTCCGAAAAATTTCAAGACATTTAAAGAATTGCAAGGGATTTCAAAGAATGATGTAGGGTTTTTAAGGATTTCAAGGGACTTCTAGAAAACTGAACTTTAAAGAATGAAATTCCAAGGGATTTCAAGCGATTCCAAAGCAAGAGCTTAAAGGGATTTCAAGGTATTTTAAGGAATTTCACAAGATATAAGAGACTTTATTGAATCTCTCAATGAATGAATTTGATTTAATTTATATTCAAAGGATTTCGAATTATTTCTACTTATTTAAATAGATATTTTTACGATTTCTTAAGATTTAAAGGTATTTCAAGGAATTTTTAATGATTTCAACGACTTTCTAGAAAACATTAAGGAATAGATCAAATTTTGTTCCAAAGGATTTCTATGGATTTCAACAATTTCAAGGGATATGAAGGAATTGATAAAATTTTAAAGGATTTAGTTATTTTAAATGAATGCAAAGATTTTTAAGAGATTTCAAAAATGTCTATGGATGTAAAGAATTTTTTTGGATTTACAAAGCTTTCACGGAATTTTAAATGATATCATAAGATTCAAAGGATTTTATAGAACCTCTAAGCATTTCAAAGATTTTAAGGGAATAAGGTCAATATTTTTCTATTATTTATTCCAATGCTGATTATACTATAATCGTTTATATTTAATGACTTTCTATAATTAATTTTAGAATAATAAAAATCTTCATAAGAAAGTGAATTTCACATTGATCTTAAAAACTTTTGATTTTAATAAGGAAGTGGATCGATTGACCAAAAAACATTTGATGATGAAAAATGTTTAATTTATACTTTCAGGTAATATTTGAATTTAATGATTATATGTTTCATCATTCATAACTGTATGGTAGTAATCCTATAAATTACCCCTGATGAGGAAGTCTAAATTGGCTTCGAAACATGTTGGTCCCCAGTAGTATAAAAAAGTCGTGAAAAAGAAAGAGTCTGAAATTGGTTTTAATTGATTCTTTCCCTTTTCTCCCTCTCTTTCCTTTTTTGTTTGTTCATTTATTGTACGCTTGTGTCTAATGAGCCGGAAAAGCTGAAAGTTTCGAAGTCTAACTTTAATTTGTGACCTTTGTGTGTGTTCCTTTTTCAGTACACAAAAAATTTTTATAAGGAAGTAGATTTCATTTCGATCTTTGAGAAATTTTAAAAGAGAGACGTTAAGCAAGGATTTATTCCTATCTGTAGGGATTATTACTTTCTTCTTTTTTGGAAAATGGATTAATCTGAATAGATTGGTTCCAAATCAACCCACTAACCTTATTGAAAACTCATTCCTAGGGAAAACAAATATCGTTTACCTTGGTCATATATACACTACAACATAGTTATGTTCTCCCTTTGATGTGGTGCTACATTAATACATTGTCCTGTATCCTATTATAATGTGAACACGAATTTCCCATTATCATCCACTGTGTACGTACATTATCGTTCGATGATGTTCAAAGGGAGGGCAATTTATAACCTGATCTGCTCTCCCTTTACGTAACATTTCAATTCCGAAAATTAATATTAATCTCAAAGTTTCACCTCACTGAATTGTAATCAATATAATCTGCGTGTTAGTCCAAAAATCTATAGAAATAAAGTACCGTAAAACGGGGCTAAGGGAGGAGAAGAACGGGGAAAGCGGGACACACGAAATCTTCAATTTCGCGAATTATATTGCATTTTATGGTTGAAAAGTGGGGCACATGAATTCTTTGCATTTAATGACTTGCTATTACTTCCTTTAAATAAAAAGCGGGCGGCCCGCTTTACCCCACATGTCCCTCTTAGACCCGTGCTGTGGCTTTCTAATGTTGTCCTTCCGTCTGTTCAAAATAAATTTGCTCGGCCTCTTAATTCTTTTGTTTCAATATTTGCTTATTACTGAGTAATAAAATTGAAAACATATATTAAAAAAAAATAATATCCACAGTCATAGATACCTCCATAAAGTCAAATAAAAATGAAAAACGCTCCACTCATGTAAAGTCGGCGTTCCCGGTTCAAATCCGGGCCGAGGTAGATTTTGTCCCATTTCTTCAAAAATCAATTTGACCAGTAATCGATACAAGAACATCAAAATATTAATTAATTACCCTGGTCAATGAAATAACATC
>JAUMHM010098706.1:0-24062 GCA_032362435.1 Melikaiella ostensackeni
TCCGTGACCGAAATATCTAATATAATTATGAAAATTATAAATTGATTAAGAATTAATTCAAGTGTCTAGGGCAATGGCTGATTCACATTGCCTTACTAATGAGTCCGGTGAGTCAGCCTAGGACGAAACGCTTATTATTTAAAAAAAAAAGCTTGATACTTTGTATGTATGCACACGTATGTGTGTATGTATGTATATGTGTGTATGAATGCACATGCATGCATATGTATGTCTATATATATATAAAATAGAATATAGGAAAAAATTCTAGACCCTAATGCCAACTCAAAAGACATCTTCTTTACAATTTTATATACTTCGGGTCAATAAAAAACGATGTCTTTCAAAAAACCAGCAGAGATGTCATTTAATATCAATCAATATATTCTTATAACTTCAAAATATCAATTTGTCCAGAATAACCATACGGTCGGTCAGTGACGGACAATGTCCGTCATGACGAACATTGTCTCGGTTACGGCGGTCAGGTCCCATCACTAATCCTAACCATTGGTCTAGCCAGGCGCAAGTAAAAAAAAGTCATTCAATCAGAAGCAAGCCGCACAGTTTCGCCATATTGGTTCAGAGAGGCGGCAAATTAAGGTGAAGTAAAAGCAAAGAATGAAATTTTCTTCTAATTTTAAGGTATCGAAATAGTTCAGGACTAATAAAATGTGTTGTGAACTTGAAGAGGTGAAAGAAATATATGGATGAATTATAATTCCAGCTTAAATATTTCATAACCTGTTCCCTGCGCACAAACATTGGTATATATGTATAAAATATAAGTAAATTGGGAAGTATTGGATGAACAAAAATTATTCGAATTACATTATGTCGTTCATACCAAACATAAAATTATAAATATTATTTTAATTTTATTAAAAAATATTTTTTCCTCAATTTTGAAGAAAAATTTGATCGACATATATCAAACATTCGTGTATGATATATTATTATTACGATCTTTTTTATTTACAATTCTCGTTATATTCTCTTGTTCACTGTTTTTTACGAAGTTTTCTATTACGTTATGAATATAATTTATATATAATATAAAATCACATTTTATCACACAAAAGACCTCTCTTATTCTTAATAAAACCATGAGACTTTCGATAATAATAAAAACTTTGTTGGCGAAACCCTGTAATATTATATTATATACCTGTATAAGATTATATAATATATTTTTTAATATGTGTGAAAGATTGTCGAAATTTGAAAATATTAGCATGTATTTCCTAATTATGTAAAAATGATAAGCCTTGACATAAAAACATCTACATCGAGGTCATTATTTTTAACTTTTCAAATTGCATTACATGATGATTCGTCAAGAAACTTTTCTCTCTCCTATAATATTTTGTCGCACAGAGAGGTATGCTTCAAGTTCAAACTGCGCGGCTACGGTAACAAAATGGCGAAACTGTGCGGTTGCGTGATTGAGGACGAATCAGGGAGATAGAGTGCCTAGATCGGCTAGACCTTGTATTCATTAGATCATGATCCCAAATTTGAAACGAGATACACTCGCACACAATTAAAGCTCTATGCCCTTGTGAAAAGAGTAGGAGGCCGTAGCATATGACCGTGGTTACGCCCGCAACCGACTTCTCCTCTTCTGAGTCCGAGAACTCGAAGATACACGATTGCCGATCTGAAAGCTTCGGAAGACTTCGCCGGTCTTCTATTTATATCTGGATTCGCATTTGAATAAAATTGGAGATTTTAATGTTTCGCGCGATTCTTAATTTCTTATATGCGTCGATTTTGAGGTTATGTTTTTTCAGGTGCAGAATATCAATATTAATGCTATTATATATATATATAATTATTTTAATTAATTTAATTAATAATAATTAAACTTTAATGTTAGAACATAAATCCAACACCCGTAAATTTATTTTGAAAATCATCATCCAGTTTGACAATTTATTATATAGGTTCACTTTGTAAAATTATCTACCAACTTGAAATTTTTTCCAGTTGATGGAAATTTTTTAGTTTCAATTACACTGAAAGTCCCATTTAATTCAGTTCGCGGTATGTCTTTCCGAGAATTTCGTTCGATGACTAGCGGACGACGGGGTAAAGAGAGCTTAACTCGAAAGCTAGCAATCTCTTCCAGTACCGCACTAACGAAGCGGGCTGTATCACAAGCGCATAGTTTCTTCATTTCACACGGTCCGCTCTTCTCGTCATTCGCTTTCAGTGTTTACGTTATGTGTTACAGAAATATCGCAGGAAAACAAGAGGCAGCGTTTATTCTTCGAAACAAAGCAACATTTAAAGAAATTAAATTAATATTTTTTACTCGCGAACGAAAATAACATAGAAATGGTTCATACGGACCTGATTTTTGACGTTGGAGTCGGTACGCTTTATGTCCAAGGCCATTCAAAGCGAAAATCAAAGTCTGACTTAAGTGGAACTTTCAGTGTAGTTCAAGCTAGTCTAATTAGGTTTTAATAACATATCTAAGATCAATTTAATGTTAGTTTAAAATTAGTATCAAATTACTTCAAATTTTATGTTTAAGTTAGTTTCAAATTAATTTTAGCAACTTTTAATCGTAAAAGAAACGCTTACATTATCTGACGCAAAGACTAAATGCGTGCTCCATCGACTTACAAGTGAATATGGTAGACTTTCCTTTTGATGCAGGACATTAAAGTTCACAAAGCACAAAAAATCCGAAGGCAAAAAATTTGAATAATACCTTACAAGTGTATGGATGATGTTGGTAAAGCAGATCCTTGCAATATTGACAGAACATTAATCCATGCTAGAATACTGCATAACCGACTGTTGATAACCCTATATTGCCGAAATAAGGTAATATATGACCGCCATGAACTGAATTATGGACCGATCTGAAATAATTATGCAAGTATGTATCAAGCTGTTATTACTTATAACTTGAATTATTGTAAATAGCAATATATATATAGCTTATGTTGCGTTGAGAGTCTAGGCCACTCAGTGTGCGTAAAAGAATTGGTATCATATTTGGCTTATGAAACGTTGACGATGAGAGCCATTTATAGACGGCCAGTAGAACAGTTGGTATCATATTTGGCTTATATATGGCTAATGAAAAAATTGGTATCACACTTGACTTATAAAAAGTCGGTAAACTACTGAATATTGAATATTATGGAGTAACAAAAATGAATGCTTTCGCTTTTAAAAAATATGGTGTTATCATGAAACTTTGAAGATTAGTTCAAGATATTCAAATTTTTAATGAAAAAGTAAAAAGTGGTGACCTAAAATGGGCCAACCGTGGTGTCGATAATGTAGATCCCTGACATACTGGCGGAGGTACAATCCCTAGTGGGAATCTGCATTACTGATCGAGGATGATATGGAAAAAGCCCATTTATTAATTCATAAGTGTGATAAGAATTCTAAAGCCTGAATAAACCTTGACAAACTTTGAAACTTCCATAAATTTTCATTACCCTTTAAATTTATATAAACAAAGAATTCTACTATTTTTACATTTGTTTTTGAATTTTTCTACCTTTGTATGTATCCACTTACTGCAAAGTTACCATTTTTGTGATAAATATAAGTTTTTATTGAATTGGATTGATTCCTACAAGGAATTTTCAATTTTCTTATGTCATTTTCCACGTTTAAACCATAAATTATCTTTCCTATTGAAAAACGGTCTAGAAAAATTTTGTAGACCTTTTAGGAACGAATAATTTTGTTTTTCTGTCTATTTATCGTATTTAGCATGGTCTCGTGGAAAAGTTGAATAATTACATTTCTCAGTTTGATTTCTCATGGCTTAAACCATAAATATTGGCAGTAGAAGGCTGGCTAACGAACTTGACCTTTTTTTTGGACTACAAACCAGCGTGCAAAAGGAATTTAAAATTAGAAAATACCATCGGAAGCTGTCGTGTCGTCAGACAACAAACAGGCAGGCTGACAGACCGACTGACAGACTTTGCCATAAAAACCATTTCTTCTGACTCAGGGGGTCTCAAAACGTCGAGAATTGGATAGTTTGAAATCCACATGAATAGAATACACTCCATCACAAGTGATGAGAATCTAAAAAACTACCCTTTGTAGGGATTCAAATATCATATGAAGCATTCTGAAAATATTAAATACAATTTTTTGGATTCTATAGTATTTACATAAGATTTAACAAGGTACAGTAAAGTGAAAAAATTCTGCCTTCGCCGGAATGCACCCTTGTATGACGTCAATGGAATGATTTTTGGCCTGAAGTCATTTAAGTACAAAAAGATCGAAGAGATTGCATATAGTATATCTGAACTGCGCAATATGATTTTTCAATTCCTATGAAAGGTAATTTTCGACGATTGGGGGTGGTTTTTATGTCAATTTAAGGTGAAATTTTTTCGTTCATGAATTGAAATTGTGATATCCTGTTCTGGGTTTCATGTACACTCACTCTTCTTGTGGAAAAAAACGTTCATTTAAATTTTTTATCGTTTTGGAACTGTTCAAAGTCCAAGCACCGTCGTTTGAATTGAAAAAAAAAATGAAACAAAATTAGGCATTATTTTTTTCACAAAATAGAACAAGATGTTGGGGTAAGCGATCACAAAAAGAAACATGAGGATTATTTTTAAAACCCTAGTTCCCACCCCTTGCCTCGCCCTAAAGGCAAATTGCCATGAGGAGGAATATTTTTTCTTTTGTTTCTTGATAAAAGCAATCGAAAAAGTATAATCACTATCTAGGAATAAAAAACCGTATTCTACAGTGCCATCTGTGCCAATGCTCATGACTGATGACGTCTATCAACTTTGATACGAATATTAACGTCGGATATGTAGATATTTTTATTTGTGTTACGTGTGATGTATATGCGTTGTGCAAATCTTTTAATTTGCACACGGTACCACGAAAAATATGATTACGTGTGCAAGTTAAATGTTAGTGCAAAATGAGAAATTCAAACGCACAAAAATCAGTTGCTACCGTAAGAGACTGTGAAATAAGGTGATAAGAAGAGAATTTTGAAAAAAATCTAAAAGTGGTCTTGTACCCTGTGAACGTCATGAGTCTGCTTCTTGCAACGTTCCAAACAATATATTTCATGAAGACACCTGTAACCCGGCAGGAGACTCTTTTAGAGGAAAAATTGAAAGAACTGCTAGTTGACACTGCATTCCAATTCCATGTGGAAATACATGAAGAAGAGTATTAAGACTTTTGAGAACTGTTTAAAGAGTCTGAAATTGAAATAATTGATGATGATGATGACAGCCAAGCCAATTGAACAGAAGAGGATGAAATTGTGGGAATTCGCTCGAAGAGAGATGCTGATGTAGATTTTGAAGATAAAAGAAAAGCTGATAAATTCTGGGAAAATGCAGAAAGAGGAAAGAAAAAATGGAAATTTCACTCTGTTCAACATAGGTTCCAACGTCTCTCTTCTGAATGTCAGTTGAGAAGATGGGCTAATCAAGTAGAATCAGGGGAAATAAGAAAAGATAAATTTTTAGAAATAACAGAATTTTTAATGAACAAATTTAACAGTGCTCTTAATGCTGGGTTTATTGTTCATGATAGAGATCTCCGAAAGAGGGCTCTAGAAGTGGATACATAAATTTAAAAAAGCTCATCGCATTATTCCGAGAAGAATAATAAAAAAATTGTAACACGAAAATCAATAGAAGAAGGTGGAGTATTGAAGCAAAAAGCAGTTGATTTTGTCAGTGGAGTTCAGCGTTTGAATTTGCAGTAAGGAATTAAAAATGTTTGTAACACGGACCAAAGTGGCTTCCAATTACAGCCGCATTAAGGAAGAAGTTTAGCAGCGGAATGTAAAAAAAAACTCGAGTGTGTTGTATAATCTATATCTTCGATGACGCACAGCTACACAACTCAACCTATTGTCAGTGCTGACGCAACATTATTGTCTCCATTATTTATAGTATATATGGTATTATATCTGTTCTACAGACTATTCTAATAAGTAGGTGAATAAATTATTTTTTCCAACTATCAAGCGTATAAGTGTACTGTTGTTGGATTCATAGAATGGGCCCTATACATGCACTGTAGAAAGAGAAACACCTGGTAAAACTGCTATACCTGAAGTGATTCCGAAAGGAGCTTCAGGTACGATCCAGCCAGTAGACATATATGGATTCAAAGTGTGGAAAAATTTTGTTAAACGTTTTTCAGACGATGTTTTATTGCATAATTATGACATAAATCTCCACTTGAGAAACAATATTATTAAACTCCGATCTCTTGTTCACTATCAATCATCATCTCTAAGATATAAAAACCTTTTTCAATACTCATGGTTCAAGAGTGATTATGTAGACAGCAGGCCGCAAGATTTTGAAAAGCTGAAACGTGCTTCGAGAGTGGTTTGCCCTCTCTGAATCAGAACAGGTGTGCCTAATACCCGTAGTCTGCGATGTTTTCTATTTCCGCAATGTATTGTGTCCTGAAGATAATTATCCGCTTCGACCATTCAGCTGCAACTGTTACAATTGTTCAGGAGAGTCAACCTGTAGATTAAGGGTAGTTTACCCTCTCTGAATTTAAAACGGTGTGCAAAAAGATATAACGTCTTATATTTTTCATACCATTTCATTAATAATTCAAAAATAAAATTCAACTCGGGTGAAAATCGGGAATTTATTTACATATTAGCCACAGGGGGTATTTAACCACCGTTTGAAGGGATTATGGTCAAAAATTCAGTATTTCACTGCAATCTAATAACAAAAATTTTTGTCTAAACAAAGTTTCCCTGCTTTCTTAATGATTAATTCCATTGAATATTCTATTCCTCATTCGATTATTCGAAAACTCTGAAAGGTGGTTTCACCCGCTGAATATGAATTCGAGGACGTATGAAGAAATACGTGTGCTTTATTTTTTAGTACTCCCAAACATACTCCAGAACGAATCAAATCGGAGGCGAACACTTGAGCAGCCTTCCTTGTTAGTTTATTTGATTTATTTTCATCACGATTTCGGTGCGACATACTTTCATTTACGCAAGGCCCGGCGTGGAAACTGACAAGAATAAATCTTATCACGAGCAAATAGACTCAACTCAAGAAACTAAAAAATTACGCTTTTTGTAAATTGGAAAACATTGTATCATGCTACACATTTTTTCGTTCTAATCATTCATGATGAAAAATATCAGATCGATGTGACTTTGGACCCATTAACTTTTCATGAATTTTCGACGTGTTGAAATCCCCTGAGTCAGAAAAAAATGATTCTCACCTCAATGTCTGTCTGTCTGTTGCCTGACGAAACGATAACTTTTGGAGGAATATACTAATCAGAATTTCTTTTAAAACACTCTGGTTTTGTCCAAAAAGACAGGCCAAGTTCATTAGCCAGCCTTCTGTAGACAATATTTATGGTGTTAACCATGAAAAATAGAACTGAAGAAATTATATATTTAAAATTTTTACAAGACCACGCTAGGTACGACAAATAGCTAGGAAAGCAAAACAATCAGTTTCTGAAAGTTGTATAAAATTTCTCTCAAGCATTCTAACAGGCAAATAGATTTTGTTTTAAGCTTGGGAAATTCCATAAGAAAATCGAAACTTCAAATTCATGGCTAAAAAACGCATAATACGATGACAGCTCTAGCAGCATAGTTTCTTGTCTTGAGAAAACCTACGAAATTGCCTTCTGCTATATGTTATTAGCATTCATAGTTTTAGCGGGAAAAGTTGAATTCTTACATGCTCGTCATTTATGATGGAAGTTTTTAGATTCATGTGAATTTGGGCCTGTCCAGTTTTCGTAAATTCTCGAGGTTTTGAGTGATAAAAGAACAGAATAAGGATAGTATTATTATTAACAGAGATGCGATAAAAACTGATGAAATGAAATAATAGACGAATAGGATATAAAGTGATTTCTCCTCTTCCTTTTACGTTTATTCTTATTCCAAAACTGCTATCTTTTTCCGTCCTTTTGAATTTGCAGCCGTAGATTGTTAGTCTGTGGAACATTTTCAACTTATTTGAAATATTTCAATTTATTTAAAATCACTTAAGGTCAGCTAAAATCCCCTAATTTCTTTGAAATATTTGAAAATGATTTGAAATCACTAATAGTCATTTTAAAATCTCTTGACATTCCTTGAAATGAAAATATTGAATACAGAGCTCTAAATCATTTTTTTTTTTTACTTCGGCCTCGAATTCACCCATTGTTGAGTTACCATTCCTTTGATTACAGTAAAATTTTCATTAATTAGATTACTTTCGACTTTATTCCATCCATGATTCAGATGATACTTGTAATTGCAGAGGTAATATTCACGGAAAGCCCCGTGTAAGAACCGGTGAGGTCAAATCTTATGTGAAAAATAAACGTATCTAAAGTTGTTCAAAGCCTGTTTTGGATTCATTTGTATTTTGAATTGAAAGAAAAAGCGGATTTTCTCCTTGATTAATCGATTTCAATTTAGTTTCTCTTGAACAATTTTTCCAGTTTCAGTTTATGGGAATCTTTAGATTGTAACTAAAACTAGCTCATTTTCTTCGTTTAGAAATACTCTCAGATTCCATTAAATTTCAGCTCTGCAGTTAATTCTGCAATTATTGAAATAGGCATAAAAACAATGAGAACTGCATGAACAAAGGTCTCTACATTTTTACTTTCTTGGACGTTTTTTTGACTCCAGTCTGGAATCCACCCATTGTTTTTCAAAAGCAGCGAGTTGATTCCCTTTTGGATCAAAATTTGACACCTTGAAATTTAATGTGTTGACAAGGATGAATGTTATCAGAATTAAATAAACTCATCTAAAATTGTTTGTCCTTCGAATGAAAACTGACATCGTTTATATGAACAAAGAGCTCTTTAAGAATTATTGAAGTTTGCAAGTCTTTATTTATAAGTTTTTTTTTTAATATTACTTATATAGTAACATAATAAGTACCAAATTTTTCTCATTTTGACAACGTTAATCGACTGATATATTTAGAAGCACTCTATGGCCACTCGAAGTTATGTACAGATTTGTAATTTTTTCTAACGCTTGAGAGAAAAACATTCTTTCTGTTGATTTTGTTTATTTGCTTGACGTTTGAAGGACAAAAAATTATAAATTTTTGAAATGCGCCAATTATTTAAGTAGAAAATCTGTTCGCGTTACTGCGATGAATCTATTAAACTTTGAAAAATCTTTCCATGACTTATGAAAAGTATACAATAAACAATAAATAATAATAAGCGACAGGAAATAAGAAACAATAAATAATGAAGAACGTAGGTAGATTCGCTTTCTCCATTCCCTTAGACTCATTTCACAATCCAAAATACTCTTATCATAGCATTCTTTCTCTATCGGAGTTTCGCCTTGAGCATGTGTACCCGGTTGATTGGCTCCCGTACCTTCATGAGGGGATTATGAATAATTTTTCTTACGTGTTTCGAAACGTTAAGTTTACTCAAGTGTGTTTCCAGTCAATGAAACGTGTTCATGATGGGTTAGATTTCCGGATTTGCATGGTATATAAGCCGCGACAGAAGCTGAAGGGGTATAGTCTTTGGTCTATTAAAATGAAGCTTACAATTATCGCCTTTTTAGCTCTATTGTGTGTGGCTTTTCTCACTGTAGATGCTGATGTCTCCTCCTGCGTGAATAAGCACGGTCAAAAACAATGGGGTAAAAAATGTAAGAGTGCAAAGGAATGTTGCTCCAACACCTGCAAACGTATGCGTAAGTAGATAAATTAATAATAAGTATTCCAATACTGAAATTTTCCTAATCAATTCTTCAGCAAAATACAAATGATTTTGAATTCATTAACGTGAAAGCGAACCTCGACATTTACAATTATTAGCAATTATTTTTGCGCCTTTGGTTCATGTTTATGGACATCTATTTCATACAATATATAGAAAAAGGTTTGTTCATACATCTAAACGGCGAAGAAGGCGTTTATGATTTGCTGCAAGTGAAAGGTGGTTTATTCGAAATACAGTTACTGCGATTGAATTTGTGACGGCAGCATTGTAATAAACATATTTTTGATTTCCATTCATTTTTGGAAGGAAAAATTGTATTCGAGATTCCTTTGAACATTTTTTTATGTTAAAAACTGTGCAAAAAAAGGATGATTTCCACTACGCTGGGGCAAACCCGAACATTAGAAACAACATTTTGACCCCGAAGATGCAAAAACTATTTCAATTAATGGCAAATTATTTTACTAGAATTGATGAATTGAAAGTGATTATATTATCATTTGAGCATAGTTTGAAATAATACTCAGAAAAACACTGATATATTGAATATTATAACATAGTTACACATTTACAATTTTTATTTCAGATACTTTTGGCCATAAGAGATGTTGGTAATCGACGTCGTAACTAAAGTGGTGTGATAAAGAGGGAAGAAGCATAAATTCTGCCAGCACTTAAGATAATGGAAAATCTACAAACAAGAATTACTATGAACTAACTATTCTACCACAGTGTATAGCTCTTTTAAGTCGATTTTGTGAAAACTAAAATAAAAACAAATTTGAAAAAAACATAGTCATTTTGTGATACTTAATGATTTTAATGTATTTTAAGAGATCTCCATGCATTTCACCTGACGACGAGTGATCAAGCGGGATAAAAACGAAATAATATCAACAAGATTATAACCAACAATTAAAAATTGATGGAATTATTTGCATACCAAATAGGAAGTACTATACACATGAGAATGACAACTAGATAAGAACAAAAAATAAAATTAATTCCATACTACCTGTATATGGTAAAAAATAGACTCTTATAAGTATGTGGCCATCATTCATAATGTTCTAGGGTGGTGGAAATATTCCTTAAGAAAATTTTCAGTGTTTTAGGGTGGACAACCCAAATGGTCCTTATCCAATTATCATACTCATAATTTTTAAGTTCATTTTTTCAAGTGAAAGGAAGTATAATTTTTATATATTCCTAATATATACATCGATAAATAGTATTCTAAATTAATTGGACTCCTTAAAAACAGAATTCTGGTCTAGCCAAAAAAGGTAGCTTGGTGATACGATAGAAGTACAAAAATTTTGAAATCGTTCAATGTCTTCTATACGGGCTTTCAATTTGAAAGTTCAAGAATATTTCCAGAAGAGCCAAAATACAATAGCAAATTTTTTGTAATAAATATTTTTTGTGGTAAACTGAAGCCTGGACAGGAAATTGAAATTGAAACAAAAAATGATACAAACATCAGTTTTTCTCTAATTTACAAAAAACGATGTGTTCAAAAAAGTTTAGTTAATTTCGCATTGTTCTTGAAGTTGTACAAACATCTCGTACGTGAAATTTCTACGTAGTTTGAGTTGAAAAAGCATATAATTCTGTAATTACGAATGGAAATTTCGTCGTTTTCTTCAACAGAAAATAATAACCACATGTGTATTTACACATGTTGTGCCTGAAAATTTGCTAGGGACGCACTTTTACTGTTCCGAGATCAACACCTTCTCCTCTTAGAGAGCCATTCTCAAACATTTGTTCATGCATATATATTGAACATCCAGGAGGACCTAACGAAGCCTTACCTAACGCCCCACTCAATATCAAACCAATCGCTCAGTTGTTCATTTACTCCTACACTTGCTCTATATTGCTTTCACTTCATTGAGAAGACAATTATTGTCTCCTTACTCTTGCAGGAGTCCTTAAAAATCTAGTTCTATCAACCTTATCGAAAGATTTTTCCAGATCTACGAATAAACAGAAAACCTTGTTGTTCACTCCCAAACATCCTTCCACGATCTATCTCAAGCTAAACATCTGATCCGCACGTGATATCTCTGGCATGAATCCCTATCACCGCTCGTTTTTGCGTCCCCGAAATGACCAAGTATCCTGTCCGTACCTTCGTGTTGCAGACCAACCTAGTTATCTGAATCTCCGAGTGGGATGATCCTTTCCCCAGGATCACAAGTACCTATAATACCATTAAACGTTTCACAAAAGATATCTTGTAGATCGTTATTATTGCCATTCACTGGAGCGTAGCATGCTACAATAAATAGCCTTATGATTCCCACTTTTTTTCTCATCCATAATAACCGAGGAGATACACATGAATTTTTTTGACATTCTGTTCTGCTCTGTCATTCATATTCAGACTGACTGCTTAGCTACCATGTGATTTATTATTAAATTTACTCCTAGCCAGATTTCGAGTCCATTTTCCATCTTTCTTACATCAAATCACTTCTTTCTTGTTTTTCGTAAACATAAAATATCCAGCTTTCTTATGCACATTGTGCCCCACAATTCCTTTTCCTGAAGATCATTCACGCCTCTAGCATTTCAATCAACCAATCTCCATTCATCGCCTGAAACTTTTCCGAGGGCACACCTTTCTTCATCAGAAGTGCCAATCCTATCCGAGGCTACATTATTATTGGTATTGTTCATCATTTAAAGTATACACCCAACTACCAACTTGGTGCGAAAAATGTATTCCGCACGTATAAAATCATGTCCAAAATAAGCAGCTAAATCGTCATAAGGTTAGGTGTTAATGCATGACGTCAGTCCCCCTAAGCTTCTGTCAATCAAAGAAAAGTATCAAAACAAAAGCGAGAACCAAAGGAGTTGTGATCGGTTTGTGTTTTATACTGTGGAAGGCATCAGCCTTCTGCAATTTTGTCCTTGAGATAGAAAAAGGACCATTCATAGCTTCATAAATATTATAAGAGCTCTCAATTGTAAATAAAACCTGAAAAGGTTTAAAAGTTCCATAAATTACCTTTACACTCCAAATTTACATGAACCAAAAGTAATACTATTTTTACTATTTTTTTTACCATTTTTGATCTTAATATGGAATCCACTCACTGTAAAGCTACGTTTTCTGTGAATAAAAAAAGTTTTCTTCGCATTGGTCTCCTTCTTAGTTTATTTGATTTATTCCAATCACGATTTAGACGTGACAAACTTTCATTTACGCAAAGCCCAATGTGAAAATTGACAATGAAAAATCTTAGCAGAAACAAATAAGCTAAACTGAAGTTATTTGGCTCTTGAATGAGAGCTGACAGCATTCACATGATCAAAGATCCCTACTTGTTAATCAAATAGTTTTCTAAGCCGATTAATTCAAAAAAATCTCGAAGAATAGCTTATTCGTTTCAAATTACTATGCCAATTCTATTTTCTTTGCAGGAATAAAGATTTTCTTTTTAATTTACCGACCAAAACGCGTTTTATAACCATTTAGCAGTGAATAATAGCCCAGTCTAAGTAATAACCTATAATAGTCGTCGATTTAACATTAAATATATATGAATTCGATTCAATTGCAATTATTGTCTAATGTGTATGTATTGTTTTTTTAGTTCTAGTTATTGTATTTCCACCGATCAATGCTTTTGAGTACTGTATTTTACATGTACATTCCTGTTCCTTAAACTGCTATTTAGCCCGAGGCATTTCAAAATGTTTACAACACAATACAGTACAATACAATTCAAAAGAGAAAACTGTGGATGGCAACCAGTTTTTTATATTCCTTCAAAAACGGTGTGCTACATTTCTTTGTCGACATCTGATCAATTTAGATTTATCTTCAGAGAAAATTTATTTCTGATCTACTTTTGTTTCCTTTAAACATAACCTTTTTCTAGGAAATTTTTGAAGAAATAAACGATTCCTTCAAATATTCCATTAATATAAAAAAAAATTATGCATATTTCGCCTGATTCTCCTTCTTAATCATAGTATCGTGTTGGGTATATGGACACATTTGATTGGCAAGTCTCCCTCCAAGAGGAAAATATGTCTGATTTTCCTTACATGTCTTAGAGACGTCAGTTTATTTTAGTCTTATTCTTGTCTGATAAACTCAAAAGCTACAATTTTCGTACATTGAAAAACGTTGTTATATGCTACAAATTTTCACATTCTCATAATTTATTATGGAAAGCATTAGATTCATGTGGATTTGAACCTATTCATTTTTCGTCAATTCTCGACATAAAAAAAGACCCTCTTGGTCAGAAAAAACGGTTTTTGCGATCACTGTCTATCTTCCTGTCGGTCTGTCTGCTTGCCTGTTGTCTGACGGTACGATAACTTTTGAATGAATATTATAATCAGAATTTCTTCTAGTAACCTTTCTTCGTCCAAAGATAATAGTCAAGTTCATTGGCCAGCCTTCGACCGCCAATATTTATGGTTTTAGCTAGGAAAAATAAAACTGAAAAAACTAAATATTCAACATTTTCAGGAAACGACGCTAGATACGACAAATAGTAATGACAGCGAAACGATCAGTTTCAAAATGTTCTACAAAATTTCCTCTAACCGCTTTTTGAATAACTATAATAGATTTTGTTTTAATCGTGGGAAATTCCATAAGATAATCGAAAATTCAAATTTATAGCTAAACAACGCATTATACGATGACAGCCCCTGCAGCAAAGTTTCTTATCTCAAAAAGACCTACACAATCGTCAAACACCATTTTCTGAAAGCATCCATAGTTTGTCGGCAAAACTTGAATTTTAACATTCTTATCATTTATGATGAAAGATATTCGATTCATGTGAAATTGGGCCTACTCAGTTCTCACCAATTCTTGACATTTTGAGACACCCTGAGTAAGGAAAAAATGTTTTTACAATAATATCTGTCTGTCTGTTGTCTGACGGCATGATAACTTTCGAAGGAATATTCTCAAATACGACAAATAGTCAAGAGAGTGAAATTATTAGTTTCAGGAAGTTCTAAAAATTTGCTCTCAACTGCTTCTTAATAGGTAAATGAATTTTGTTTTAAGCGTGGGAAATTTTATGAGAAAATCAAAAATTCAAATCTATCGCTAAACAACGCATAATACGATGATAGCTTCAACAGCCAAGTTTCTTGCTTTAAAGAGACCTGCCATATTGTTAATAACTATTTCTCAATAGGATTCATAGTTTCGCAGGAAGATTTGAAGATCATTAACAAAAGGAAATTTACAATTACCAAATTACAGTTACTAATGGCTTGACCTTTAATGCAAAAGGGTCTAAGCACAAATGTAGGGAAGTTACATAGACCGAGCGCAAGGCGCGAGGTGCATACATTATCGAGCGTGAAGCGCGAGTTCTGATAGACGCGCTCATATTTGCGAGCGAAGTAAGTTGCGCGCGGACCGTGCGATGAGAATATGTTTGCACATGGGCAGACGTTTTTTAATGACTAATTTGGATAATTATTTACTACTAAAAACAGTAACAACAAAAAACGCATAATATTTTTTAGCTCGTCTTTAACATGTAATGAATTTTCAAAATTTTGAATTCTCAAATTCAAATAACGGAACAGGAGGTTCCAAGTAACACATCTCTTTCTCATTCGGCACTAATAATTTGCTCAATTTTAGCATTTTCACTCAGTCCTAATGAACAGGTCAAATTTTTGGAAAGTAGAACGGGATAAAAAGTTGTTAAATGGGAGAGAAAAGGATAGAATTCATGGAACCACAAATAAACTGAAAAGTGATAAAACGGACAGAATAAGGATATGATTATTGTTAACAGAGATGCGATATGAATTGATAAAATAAAATAAAAGAGAAATAGGATAAATGTGATCTTTCCTTTCTCTTTTATGTTTATTCTTATTCCAAAATTGACATCCTTTCTCATCATTTCAAATATGCAGCCGTAAACTGTGTAGTTTATGGAACATTTTCAAATCATTCAGAATATTTTAATTTATTCCATATCACTTACGGTCAGCTGAAATCCCCTTAATTCTTTGAAATATTCGGAAATAATTTTAAATGAGTAATAGTTTTTTTTAAATCTCTTGAAGTCCCTTGAAATAACAATATTGATGATACAGAGTTCACCCATTGTTAAGTTACCATTCCTTTAATTGAAGTAGAGTTGTAATTAATAAGATTACTTTCAGTTTATTTCATTCATGATTCAGATAACACTTGTTATTGTAAGTGTGATATTTACGCTAAGCTCCGTGTAAGAACCGGCAAGGTCAAATCTTATGAGACAAAATAAACTTATCTCAAGTTCTTTAAAGACTGTTTTAAATTCATTTGTCTTTTGAATTGAATGAAGAAGAGCGGATTTCCTCCGTGACTAATCGATTTAAATTTAGTTTTTCATGAGCACTTTTCTCCAGTCTCAGTTTATGGGAATCTTTAGATTCATATGAAGGCAGCTCATCTTCTCCGTTAAAAAATACTTCAAGATTTCATCAAATTCTAGTTTTGCAGTTGATTCTACATCTACTGAAATTAGCAAACAAGTAATGAGTACTTCATGAAATAAGGTCTCTACTTTTTTACTTTCTTGGACATTTTTTCGACTTCAACCTGGGATCCACCCTTTGTTTCTCAAAAGCAGTGACTTGATCCACTTTTGGATGAAAATTTGACACCTTGAAATTTAATGTGTCGACAAGGATGAATCTTAGCAGAAAAAAAAACTTATCTAAAGTCGTTTGTCCTTCGAATGAGAACTGACATCATTAATGTGAACGAAGAGCTCTATAAGAATTATTGTACCAAGTTTTTTCAATTTGACAACATTAATCGATTGATATATTTAGAAGCACTCTATGGCCATACGAAGTTATATGTACAGATTTGTAATTTTTTGTAATGCTTGACAGAAATATATTGTATTACGCGCCTCTTCTTCGAGATCATCATGTAGTACCCTCTACTATGTACCGATGTCGCCACATATGGTATTCACAGTCTAACATTTTTTACTGTCCGCTAACTGTTCAAGTTTTTCTTTCTTCTTCGTTATGCCGATCACGTCGCAAGTTAGTGATTTTCAGTGGGAGAAAAGATGGAAAAAGAAAACCATAGTAGTGATAGCTCATCATGAGATGAAAAATACGGAAGGTTAATGAGGAAACTGACGCAATCGGAAAAAAATAGAGCACCAGCATCGCAAAAAAAGACAAAATAAGTAAACTAAGTTGAGGTTTGGTTACCCACGCGGACAATGCGTCGCAATTGACAAAAAGTTAGAGAAGAGTTGACTACCCAATACCTCGGTCTGCTACCGACGGTTAATTGTAGAAAAATATCTATTTTGACATGCATTACCGGTCCAACCGATATTTGTGAAGTCTGTAGAAAGAGAACAGCACCTCTGCCAGACGTCTGTTCTCACATTCTATCTCTATCACACCTCATCTCTCTCTCTCTCGTGATGCGCGATCAAACATAAGCTATTCTAACCCCACTCAATGTACCATTTTTAATTATTTCGTCCCCTTTTTTGTGTTTAGATAGTCACTATCATAGCAGTCCAAATTAAACACGATCGTATGCCAATAGCACCGATTCGTATATAAAGAATAGGGATTTTAGAAGCCGTTCGGGTCGCAGTGCTAGCCGGCATTCTTACGATCGCTATGATCGTTATAGTAGATACGATCTACATAATCCTTACGATCACTAGAGACAATAGAGTCAATATGATCGTTATGGACGTAACCACAGAAGTGATCGACGAAATCTGGATAATCGCTATTGTCGGAATCAGAGTCGGAGTCGAAGTGATAATAGACGTCCCATCGACAGCGTACATTCCAACGACAGTCGTCATCTGCGAGAACGGAGTGCTGGTTCAGTTGAAAATGGACTGAGAATACTCACAAAGACCCACCTGCAGAAAGAGCGGATTCAATCCCAAATTCAGTGAGCCAACAACCTCCATATACTCAGCAATCTCCCGTCACTCAACAACCTCCACTGACCCAAAAACCTACAACAACTCCACAATCCACAACTGTTGACCTATCCGCGATTGTAAATGCAACAAGGCCTGCTGCCACTACATTACCTGACGAAGCTGAAAAGGAAGAGAGCTTGGAGGCGAATGTTCCTTAAGTCATTGGAGAGCAACTCGTACTAGATACAACATTGGCGCCAGCCATCCACACTGATCTGACAATAAGATTAGAGGAAGTAATTCGAAAAGGATAACCGAAGGAGGAAAGACAGTCCCTTCTGAAAAAACTTTCTCTTCCCAAAAATGCTTTCCTTTTTAACGCTACGAAATTAAATTTCGAGATCCAATCAGCCCCGAAACAAAAAGATGCGGTAATTAAGAGGAGAACTCGAATCGCGGAAAAACATGAGCGTATAACTGCGGAGTTGGCGGGATTGACAGGCTCAATCTTAGCTACCTTAGAAATGAAAACTAAGGAAAACTTATCACTATTGGAGAGTCTTAGTGAAATAGTAAGGCTTTTATGTGATTTACCGCATGAAGAGTCCAATATTCGAAGGAATTTTATTCTAAAAAATGTAGATTCTCCTATGCGTGAAACACTGAACTCTACTTGTGTAGACGAGTGGCTTTTTGGAAAAAATTTAGAGGAAAGAGTAAAAGCTGCGAAAAAATTGGAGGTAACCAGTAAGAATTTCAAGTCAAAGGTTCCACAAACACAAGCAAATGATTCAACAAACTGGAAGGGCCCGCCACGTCGTCCGAAGTACGAGCAGAACAACTCGACCCCGACGTCGAGCGGACAGAATTCGTTTTAGAACCGAAAACCACAGTGGACTCGCGAATCAAAGCAGCAAAAAAGAGGACATCCATATGCGAAAAAACAACATTAGATTCTAAAGTAAGTATTCCAGCAGGTCGTTTAAAATTTTTTTTTAAAACCTGGGCTGAGATGATTTCAGATAAAACTATTCTGAGCTGGATCGCAGGGTATAAGATTCCCTGTAATTCAAAAACTGAACAATCCAACCCTCCTTCGAAGCCCTCATAGACTCAACGGAAACGAGCTCTTCTATGAGAGCAATTACAACAATTAATAAACAAAGGATTTATCAAACAGGTAAAAGCTGTCCCCGAACAATTTTTATCTAGAATCTTCCTTACTCCGAAACTAGACGGATCCTGCCGTATGATCTTAAATCTTGAAAACCTCAATCGGTTTGTTAATGTCGACCATTTTAAATTGTAGGACGCAAAAATTGTTAGAAAGTTAATGACTAAAGATTGTTACATGGCCTCTATCGATTTGAAAGAAGCGTTTCATCTGGTGTTTGTTCCAAAAACAGACAGAAAGTATTTGAGATTTGAATATGCAGGGAGACTATATGAATATGTTTGTCTACGTTTTGGTCTTAATACAGCCCCGAATACTCTTGAAAAAATTATGAAGCCCTTCATGTCGTATTTAAGATCCTTATGTTATATTTCAGCAATTTACCTAGATGATATTCGTTTATTCGGTGATACAGTAGAATCCTGTCAGGAAAACATAGAAAAAACATGCGAAATTTTGGAAAGGTTAGGATTCGTTATCAATACCAAAAAAAGGGATCTCCTCCCAAGTAATAGACAAAAGTTTCTCGGTTTAGTTTACGATTCAACAAAAATGACAGTAGAACTTCCTATGAACTTCCTATTGAAAAGAGAAAAAAAGTCGAGGATCATATTTCAAAAATTGAAAGGGCAAAGCAGTATAAAATAAGAGATTCCGCAGCTTTTATTGGAACATTAGAATCATGTTGTCCAACTTTGAAATGTGGAAATCTTGGAAAGAGAGAAAATTCTTGCTTCCAGAACGTAATATTGATAATAACGAATCCTTTATGCCAATTCCGCATACGTTAATTAACGATTTCGAGTGGTGGAAAATAAATATAAAATCGGCAATAAATCGCTTAACAAATTTCAATCCTGTTGTAGAAATTTTTACTGACACTTCACGGTCAGGGTGGGGTGCATAGTGCAACGAAAAACGTATCCACGGGCACTGGAATGAGCAAGAAAAATTACAACATATTAACTATTTAGAGTTAAAGGCAGTACTTTTCGGATTAAAATGTTTTAAAAATATCTGGGAGAATCACGATAATTTATTAAGGGTAGATAATATCACAGCAATAGCGTACATTTCCAAAAAAGATGGAGTACGCTTCCCAAGATTGAGCAATCTAGCCAAAGGAATCTGGGAATGGTGTGAAAAGGAAAATATATGGATATTCGCATCTTATATACGTTCAGCTGAAAATAAAATCGCAGATTTCAAATCTCGAAGGTTAGGACCAGAAACGGAATATGCCTTATCAAATAAAGCTTTTGAATTCATTTTAGTGTTTTCGGCAAGCCAGAGATTGATCTTTTCGCAACAAGAAGCAACGTTAAGTTTCAGAAATACATTTCTTGAAAAAAAGACCCAGGGGCAATTGCTGTGGACGCGTTTGCGATAAAGTGGAAACCATATTCTTTCTACGCGTTCCCTCTTCTTCCGATGATACTACGCATATTAGAAAAAATGAAATTCGAAAAATCTACGGGAATCTTAGCTGTGCCAAACTGGCCAGCTCAGGCATGGTTTCCATTATATCTTTCAATGCTTGAGTCAAATCCAATTTATTTAAAACCAAATATCAATCTCTTATCAACGCCTAATAGGACACGAATATATGTCCGGCAACTGCCCTCAAGATATACTTAGAGAAATTAAAAACATTAAAGGGTCGCTAAAAATGAATTGTTCATTTCATTTGAAAATCCGTACAAACAAGTGACTTCTACTACTATAAGTCGCTGGATAAAGACCGTATTATCATTGAGCGGAATTAATAATGAACATTATAGCGCATACAGCACTCGTCATGCGTCCACCTCGGCGGCAAACAATAGTGGAGTTCACATCGATCTTATTCGAAAACAGCTGGGTGGACATCCAACTCAGAAACCTTCGAAAAAATTTAATCATCGAGAGGTAGTAAGCAATAAGCGGGAGTTTGCCTAGGCAATTCTGAATTTAAAACAAAATTGAATGTGTCATAATTAAAAGTTGAATAAATATTTTCTTCCTGAAAAATCAATGCCGTAACAACTGTGAACAGCTACATTATGATCTCTTCGGAAGAGGCGCTTCATACAATTATGATAGAACTTCAGTTACAGGTAGGTTCGTTGGATCAATTAGTTCTTTCTGTCAATTCGTTCGTTTTTTCAACATTTGAAGGACGAAAGCGGCCGACGCAGAAGGGGTATAGTCATTTGTCGGTTAAAATGAAACTTTCAATTATCGCCTTCCTGGCTCTTTTGTGTGTGGCTCTTCTCACTGGAAATGCTGATACCTTCTCCTACGTGAATAAGCAGGGTCATAAAAAATGGGGTGAAAGATGTAAGAGTACAAAGGAATGTTGCGACAACGAATGCAAACCTATGCGTAAGTAGATAAATCAATAAGATGTGTTCCAATCTCGAAATTTTCCTAATCAATTCTTCGGTAAAACACAAATGATTTTGAATTCATTGACGTGATAGCGAGGCTCCACATTTACAATTATTTCCAACGATTTTCGCGCCTTTAGTTCATGTTTAGGGACATCTATTTCATACAATATATAGAAAAAGGTTTGTTCATATATATAAACGGCGAAGAAGACGCTTATGATTTTCTTCAAGTGAAAGGTGGTTTATTCGAAATGCAGGTACTGCGATTGAATTTGTGACGGCAGCATCGTAATAAAAATATTTTTGATTTACATTAATTTTTGGAAGGGAAAATTATATTTGAGATTCCTTTAAACATTCTCTGATATTGAAAACTGTGCAAAGGAAATGCCAATTTCTACTACCCTGTGGCAAACCCAAGCATTAGAAATAACATTTTGACGCCGAAGATGCAAAAACCATTGCAAATAATTGCAAATCATTTTATTGGAATTGATGAATTAAAAGTGACTATATTATCACTTAAGAACAGTTTGGAATAATGCTTAGAAAAACATTGATATATAGAATAATAAAACATAGGTATATAATTACAATTTTTATTTCAGATTCTCTCGGCCATAAGAGATGTTGGTAATAAACTTTTCAATTAAATTGGTGCAATAAAGAGGGGAAAAGCCCTAATTCTGCCAGTATTTAAAATCATGGAAAATCTACAAACTAGAATTACAATGAACTAACTTTTGCACTACAGTGTATAGCTCTTTGGAGTAGATTTTGTGAAAAAAATGAAAACATATTTGAAACAAACATATTAATTTGTGACACTCAATGATTTTAATGTATTCAAAGAGATCTTGATGCATTTTTTCTGATGAGGAGTGATCAAACTGGAGAAAACCGGGATAATACCAGCAAGATTATTACAAATCATGAGAAATGGATAGAATCATTTGCATGCCCAATAGAAAGTACTAAAGACATGATAATGATAACTAGTTGAGGACAAAAATAAAATTAATTTCGTACTACATGGTAGAAAATTGACTCTCATAAGTATGTCGTCATCATTTATAATGTTCTAGGGTGGTGAAAATATTCCTTAAGCTAATTTTCCGTTAATTTTTTTTTCATTTTTCCGAGTGAAAGGAAAAATGATTTTTATATATTCTTAATATTTATCGATAAATTGTGTTCTACATTAATTGAGATCACTCAAAGTCAGTTGAAATCCAATAATTTCTCTCCAATTTTCTCAAATCATTTGAAATCTTTTCAGACTTTTTGAAACCTCTTGAAATCACACAAAACAAAAATATTGATGATACAGAGCTCTAAATAATTTTTTTGACTTTGGTCTCGAATCCACTCATTGTTGAATCACCATTTCTTTGATTAAAGTGAAATCCGAATAAAATAGATTGCTTTTTAGTTTATTTGGTTCATGATTCACATGATACTTGTGATTGTAGATCTGATATTTACACAAAGCGCCGCCTGAGAACCGGCAAGGTCAAATCTTATCAGAAAAAATATACATAGCTGAAATTGTCCGAAGCTTGTTTTATATTTGTTTATGTTTTTAATTGAAACAATAAGAATGGATTTTCTCCTTGACTGATCGATTTTAATTTAGTTTTTCTTAAGCACTTTCTTCCAGTTTCAGTTCATGGGAATTTTTAGATTTTAACTAAAAGTAGCTCATTTTCTCTGCAAAGAAATACTCTATTATTTCGTGAAATTCTAGTTTTGCAGTTAATTCCGCATTCACTGTAATTCGGATATAAATAATGTGAACTGCATGAACAAAGGTCTCTACTCTTTCACGTTTTTGCACCTTTTTTCGAATTCAGTCTGAAATCCACCCATTATTTTTCAAGAGCGGCGGCTTGATCCACTTTTGGATCGAAATTTGACACCTTGGAATTAAGTGTGTCGACAAGGATGAATCTTGTCAGTAAAAATAGAATTTTCGAAGCTGTCTGTCCCTTGAATGAGAACTGACATTATTTACATGAACAAAGAGCTCTACCTTTTGATGAAATAATTTTGTAACTCAATTGATTCGGTCGAAAATTCAAGAATGACTCATCTCTTAGAAACCATTTTTTTGTACCTTTCGTTTGTCAAAATTAATCATTTCAAAATGATACCGACCAAAAGAGAGGAATCTAGAAATCAACCAGTTTTCTGAATTTCCGCAAGTATGGTGTACCGTATTTTTTCGATATCTGGCATTGCATCAATTCATATTTATTTTTAGAGAAGTTACAATTTTTAACTACTTTTATTGTCTTCACATTTATCCCTTTTTCAAAACATTTTTAAAAAAAAAGCTGTTTTCTCGAATATTGTTTTCAGTATAAAGAAATTACGTATGTCATAATCAGTATTCCTTTCTCATCGAAGAAGCTTTGTAGCTATGAAAATTTTCGAACTTTATTTTTGGACACACCTTCACGTAATTCTACCTCAGGAGTCTGAAAGCGAGGTTTTAAAAAAATTTGTGTGTGTGTGTGTGTGCGTGTGTCAAAATACTCTTTTTATTTATTTTCATTTGTTTTGCATTTTATCTTATGCAAAACAAAAGCTGATGAATTCATGGGATAATTGTAAACGATTATAAAACATTTTGAAAGATTCCAAAGAATATCCACGGATTTTAAAGGATTTTGTAGGATTTCAAATGATTTACCGGAACTTCGAAGTATTTCCATATATTTTAAAGGACTTCAAGGCATTTCAAATCAAGATCTTGCTCGTTATATTTTGTCTTTTGCTCGTTATATTTTGTCTTTTGCAAAACATAAGCCGATGCATTCACGGTATAATTTTAAACGATTCTAAGACATT